>JABEVN020000807.1:0-27995 GCA_013146195.2 Codonopsis lanceolata | reverse complement strand
CCTGTAATTGACATGCCTTTCCTGGCATGAATTGAAAAATTACTTGCCAAACCAACTTAAAGCAAGCAACCCAGCAACTCTCGGCCATTAAAGGACACAACTATCATAACAAAAAACAAGAATGAATGTACTTATGCCATACAACCAAAACGAACTCATGCATTTTCACAAACCCAGAACTTGGACTATGCATACAAGGAAAAACTTGACCTGTTGGAGTTGGTATTAAACTCGGTAATATTGTACACTACTTATATATGAATGTCCTGTAGGAGTTGGTATTAAACACGGTAATATTGTACACTACTTATATATGAATGTTTTATAATTCTGAAATAAATACAAAAGTTCAACTTAAAGTATTGCATTTCAGCTGTAGACTATCAATGAAGAAGAGAGTAAATCTACGTACACGTAGGCTGCTTGCTACAAGAGCTCATACATAAATGACCACAGTTTTGATTCTCTTTCTCAACTTTATTTTTCAGGATTGCTGGACTGAAGTCTCATTATCAAGCCAAATAGCATGAAGAAGTAACCCATATTGTTAAAAATATCATAAAATAATCATCATGTCAATTATTTAAAATGCTCTGAAGTGTCAACGGTTGGTTCTTTTGGAACTTACATAATCATCATATGATTATAAATGGGTTCTCTGGGAACTTATACTATCGTGTCATGTATACCACTTACGTATTGGATCTCTGGGAATTTAAAGACCAAATTTTGGAATTGGAATGACCCCAAAAAGTGGGGGTCTCTGGGAACTTGCACTACCATAAAGGCCATAAACCATATCAGTATGACATTCATAAAATATGCTGCTAAAAATTATACTCCCTCACACAATGAGATAACTTTATTGAAAAGCCTTCTATATCGGTGATAAACCTAGATTACTAAATGTTGCCAGAAATTAATGAATCTAACTCCTCAATAGTTCCCAGAGCCTCTCCAACGGGACATCACTCTTCTCAATAAATAGAACCCCTTCTATAGAAATTGGTGCTTGCTACTTAAGCAAGGTGGATACTTGACGATCAATTAATGGTGCATTAATTGAATTGAGGAAAACTAAGTAATCGAATGGATCCCTATCAAAACACATAACAACTCTGATGAGTTTGATATATGACGAATTTAAAGCTAGATTATTATATTCAAGCTTTCGCTTGTCTCTCAACTTCATAAGGAAAGATCGCCCGAAATGATCCAAGGTGGTTAAAGGGGGACATAACATAGGGAGTTTCTAATGGAATGATGAGACAAATATGAAAGATAACACAATTCAAATACGGAATTCTAAGATATATTTCATGCCTCCAAGATTCTTATGCAATTTGATTCATTGATTTATAACAAAGGAAGAGAAAGAAATCCATGTAATCTCCTTCCATTAGAATGGATAAAAGAGAGGATTATATCGAAGAAGAGACAACAAAGCAAGAGAAGGAATAGTTGTATGACCAGCTTTCTTTGCTTTATTCACATCAATAATTTCTTTCCAACATCTTTTCCCCATAAGAAATATAAGACCCAAAGTTTTCACATTAACCATTCAATAGTCAACCATCAAAATCCCGACCTAACATTCTATAATGCATTTCTTGCACATGACAGCATGTTTTAATAGACAATGGGGGCGTGTAAAAGGAAAAAAAAAAGAGAAGTGGCATAACATTATAGAACATCATGCAGTTTGGTGATCATTGTGTTATATGATCTCTCATAAAGGGTTACAAACACAACACATGATGGTTGGCCCGCAGCCCATAAGTTTAAACATTAATTTATTACAGAACAAATTTGATATGGCCACCTACCTAAGGAACCTTATTTTTTTCCTTTTTTTTTGGAGATTATTTAGCATTGCTCAATTCCAACGTGTCGAGTTGAAATGTTCTAGATATTGGTCCCCTAATGGGACCACCTAATAGATGGTCAAGCTCAAATGTTTTTCAATGAAGCCAAACCAAATACCATTAACTCAAACCAAAAGATAGGCATGATATGATGATGGT
Source organism: Codonopsis lanceolata (assembly GCA_013146195.2). NCBI lineage: Eukaryota > Viridiplantae > Streptophyta > Magnoliopsida > Asterales > Campanulaceae > Codonopsis > Codonopsis lanceolata. The sequence continues at coordinate 25,971 of JABEVN020000807.1, read as the reverse complement.
GATGTTGAAAGAATAAATGAATGTATGATAATGGCATGGTAATGGGGTTGAGTGTGACATACATGTCTAAGCATCTGGTTCTCATTTTGCAGTGTTGAAAGCCTCTCCTCAAGCTCAGAGTTTTTCTTTTCCAAGTCTTTAACCCTCACCTCCAATTCATTCAAGTATGCCTTTTTCCTTTCCCTTGCTTGTTGTGCTGAAACTCTGTTCCTCAACAACCTTTCTCATAATTGTACCCAAAGAAAAACACACAATTACACAAAATGCCACTAAAAGTACACAATGGGGGTAAAATTGTCCTAAAAATACATACTCCTACATTACAACAAATAAGCCACCTAGACACCAGGCTGGGCCACAACTTAGTTGGGCCCAATGCTGGGGTGAAAAGACATAATTGGCCATGCTTACCTCTTCAACCGCTTGTTTTCTTTATCAGCGGGGCTTCTTCCTCTTTTCCTTGTACCCTCGCCTGAGCCCTGAACCCGGTCTGGACCGGCAGCTTCCCTGCCGGAAGCCGAAGAGCCAGCGGCTTCTCCACCGATCTCCGGCACTCTTCTGATCTCGTCATCACTCTCCATACCTTCCACATACTTTTAAAATATCAGTAATGCAACATGAAAAAAAGTTGGCCAATAACAAGACTACAAGATCTCACTCACTGTAGCATCAAAATTCTCGAGAAATTCAACAAACCCAGATTAAAAAAAAATCCCACATTCTTCCAAACCCAGATGAGATTATCGAAATTTCAAACAAATTATCAGATGTCGAATTATTACATCTAAAAGCAGAGCCTTGCGCGCGTACATCAAAACAGTGTAATGTCAGATTGTCAGAGATCGAATTGTCAATTAGTTAATAAAATCTGCTTCTGCATAACGTATCATTCATATGATTGATTACGTACAAATCACATATGGGTGAAGAGTTCAATTCGAAGAGCAGTAAAAGCTGAATTAGAAGAAATTCATGAAATAAATAAATTAATGGAGAGTAAGTCAAACCTTCTTTGACTTCAATTTGAAGAGCAGAGCTAGAAGAAGGCTCACTGCTAGAAGGAATACTGGCAGCCAGGGAACTAGTTGCTTGTTCTTGCATTTCAACTGAAGAACAAATGAATCCACACACAAGAAGAGAAGAATTGGGAAAAAAATGAAATATGTGATTCTGCGTGCACATATACTAATACTAAAGAAAGAAAAGAGCGGGATATTATGCTGGGGGTGATGACCAAAAGTGTAAGAGATGGGGAAGTTTAGCCGTTGGATCATTTTTTATCAGACGGTGATAAAGTTGTCATCGTGGAAGGATTTGGAGCCACAAATAGTTGGGTTAATCAATGGCTGATGGATAAGGAGCGTGGAGAAAGAGTGGCGTTTGGATTAGGGTGTGTTCCAATGGTGGGATGTACAGTGTACTTCCTCTTGTCTGTTATCCATTTTTGTATTTTGTATTTTTTTAGTTTGTGACTCATTCAAATATAGAATACTTGTTTGGTGATGAAGTTAGTACTCATTTTTTGTAAATTTTTCTGTTTAGAATAATATTTTTATTATTTTATTTTATTTTTTCTTACTACATTAATAATGATATCAGTATTAGAGAATAATATTTATTATTTAGTTTATTTGTAATTAATGTATAGAGGTAGTTTCCTATTATAATTATTAGTTATGGAGCTCGTGCTCCGCGCGAGTTCTTTTGGTATACTATAATTTTTTAAAATGACATACATTTCTTCTTTTTGGTAATAGTAGTAGTATAATTTTTAAAATTTTAGACATTATGATTTAAATGTTAGAATATAAAATCAATATCATTTTCTAACAAATGTAGAATAAATATATTCTATTGGTAATAATAGTGAAAGTCTTCTAACCAATGTGTGATATATTTATTCTATTAATTAATAATAATAGTAAAAGTCTTTATTTTAACACTTTTGAAATATACATCTATTATATTATTATATTAATAATAATAGTATAAGTTTTTTATCTTAAAACTTTTGAAACCAACATCATCTTCTAACGAATGTGAGATATATATATATTTTATTAATAATAATAGTAGAAATCTTTTATTTTAAAACTTTTGAAACCAACATTATTTTCTATTTAATATGGGATACAGATCTCTTCTATTGTTAGTAAAAGAATTTTATCTAAAATTTTTAAACTAAAATAATTCTTTGTAACCAATGAGGAATAAATCATTTTTATTGATAAGATTTTGCTTAAGGACTTTTAAAGCCAACATCAACTTCTAACAATTGTGAACATATATCTTCTTTTATAAGTTTAGTAAAAGTCATTTATCTAAATACTTTTAAATCAACATCAATTTTCAATCAATATTACATCACTTTTATTGGTAATTATAGTAGAGATACATCTTGCATTAATTAAAATCATTAAAGTACTCACCTAATACTTGTTGAAAAATTATTGTTTTTAGTGAAAAAAAATTATGCGCAACTTGATGCACAAATTTCTTTGCGTGTCATTTGTTTGTTGGCAAAGATAATTGTACAAATGTATTCTATTCGGTGAGAACATCAAAATGATATATTTATTTGTCCAAATCGAGTTTTGAATGAATAAGATATAAAGGCTTAAAGTATGGTATTATAAGTGAGTCATTAGAGTAAAGTGCTCATCAAATACCAATATAATAATATTAACCCACATTAGTTAAGAAATGATATTGGTAGTAAAAGTCTTTTTATAAAAGATTTCCACTATTATTAGCAATAGAAAAGATTAATAGTAAATGATTAATATCATAATATCATATTAACTATTAATTATTATTTTTAGCTAATGGTTAGAAAATGAAAAGTTTCAAGTCAAGTGATGTGGAGATTTGACGATTCAACAATATCAAAAGTTGGGTGATGTGTCACTATTAGAGTTGTCCTCCCTAACATTAATATACTATAGTATAGATGTGTGATATATCTCTTCTTTTGATAATAATATAAAAATTCTTTTATCTAAAGACTTTTATAATCAATATCAATTTCTAAACAATATGAAATACATCTTTCTGTAACCAATATGAGATATATTATCTAAAAATATTTTAAATCAATATTACTTTCCTAACTAATGTGAAATACATCATTTCTATTGGTAATAAGTCTTTTATAACAGAACCCCTAAATGTTACACCGAAAAACCCTAAATGCAACATCACTTAAGAGATTAAATTACCAAACTATCCCTCCTTCTACTTTAAAAGAAAAATATTAAACTTTAAAATATTTTTGTTTACCAAACTACCCTCATTCCATTTAAAAAAAAACTCAATTAAAGAAAACTTATTATGATCAAACACACACACAGTCCTAACCCCTGTCCAAAACCTCGCATCTACAGCGACAGACTTCGAATTCGTGTGGCTGACAAGTCTCCTTGATCAGATAATGGCATCGCGATGGGAGCATTTGAGCATGGTTGACTTTGATGGTCTTCTTCAGCATTTCTTTAATGTGGGTTTTCATGAGATAATCCCTTTCGATCCTTCAGTCGAGCTATCTTCGCTTGTGGATTCTCCTCCTCCTTCTTCGGATCCAGCACCAGAGTCAAAATCAGTGCCTTCGCGTAACTATGTCACTATATTTGCCGTTGCATTTACCATTATAGCATTTCTGAGTTTTGGCCTGCCCGAACCCGAGCCATTAGTCGACCCACTTGCATGGGACCTGGGCTGGATGTCTATGGGCGACTCTTTCTTCCAGCGTCTCTCATATTCACCACTCTCAGCAAGCCCGTCTTCTATCCCGCTCTCTGTCGGTATCTTTCAGTCACCAAGTTTTGTAAGCATGAGTTCCTAAATCTCTATGGCAAAGTTTCAAGCGATTTTGTGTTATCACTGCGACTCAGATTTAGCTAATTGATGTTTGTTTATGTATGTGTATTTTGAGGGCATTTCGTTTATATTGTTCAGGTCACATATTAACGAAAGACCAGCAGAACTAACATCGGGAGCGAATCAAAAGAGAAAAGATGGTGAATCCATACTTTTGTTACGTATCTGCTGTCGAAATGAGATGGGTTTTACGTGATTTTGGGATTGTAAAGAATTTTGAAATGGAAGGGAAAGATTGTCAATAGAAAATCTGTTTGTTTGTTATTTCTTGAGTTCACTTGAGTTCCATGCTTGCTTTCTTCATGTTTGCAAAATGATTATGCATGTGAGTTTTCAGTTGTCATGATGACAGTCCACTCGAAAGCCTCTTCTTGTATGCATTTATGTGATTGTCCAATATTGTTTAACACTTTAACTTGTTTGATGAACTATCCTTGCATTTATCCTCAAAGATGTATGCTCTGCAGCTTTAGTTTAGGACAAAAGATTCATGTGCTCAATAGGTTCTCAAGTTGTCGAAACCCCATCAATGAGATTTAAATAGTCAATAACGACCATGAAGAGGAACCCAAAAACACTGACAGCTTCAAAGCTATTCCAATGTATTCCCTGGCATGGGAAAGAAAATCGCCAGTTTATTTTGCAAAAAAAAAAAAGAAAAAAATCGCCACTTTTTTGAAAAAAAAAGTTAAAAAAGTCGCCAGTGTTTTTTAAAAAATTAAAAAAAGTCGCCACTTTTTTAAAAAAAAATTGACAAAAATCGCCATGTTTTTTTAAAAAATTTGAAAAAAGTCGCCACTTTAAAAAAAAAAATTGACAAAAATCGCCAGGTTTTTTTTAAAAATATGAATAAATCATGTTTTAAAAAAATTTAAAAAATCGCTAGGTTTTTTATAAAAAATTTAACAAAAATCACTAGCTTTTTTATAAAAAATTGAAAAAAAATCGCCAAGATGTTTAAAATATTTTTAGTGAAAGAAATTGTGCAATTTCATACCTCAAATTGCACAATTTCTTTCGCCAAGATGTTTATATAAAAATATTTTTAATTCCTACATCACTCTTTAACCAATGTGAAATACATCTCATCATTTGATAATAATAGTAGAAGTTTTTTTTATCTTAAAAACTCTTAAACCAACATCTCTTTTTATATAATGGGATACATATTTTCTCTTCTCTTTTATTGATAATAAAAGTATAAGTTTTTTTATTTATAGACTTTTAAAATCAACATCACTTTTTAACCAATGTAGGATGTATCTCTTTTATTGGTAATAATAGTAATTTTAAAACAACATCAATTTATAACAAATGTGTGATATATCTTTTCTATTGCTAATAATAGTAAAAGTCTTTTATGTAATCTAAAATAATTTATTATCAACATCATTTTCTAACTAATGTGAGATATACATTTTCTATTGGTAATAATGGTGGAAGTCTCAACATTACTTTCTAACCAATGTATGATACATCTTTTCTATTGGTAATTAATAAAAATATTTTTAAAATCAACATCAAGAAGTTTTGATCATACCTATATCACTCTCTAACAAATGTGGAATACATCTCATTATTTGGTAATAGTAGTAGAAGCTTTTTATCTAAAAAAAATATAAAACCAACATCTCTTTCTATATAATGAGATACATCTCTTCTCTTTTATTGATGTAAAAGTAGAAGTCTTTTTATTTAAAGACTTTTAAAATCAACATCATTTTTTTAACAAATGTAAGATTTATATCTTTTATTGGTAATAATAGTAATTTAAACTAACATCAATTTATAACAAATGTGTGATATATATATTTTATTGTTAATAATTGTAAAAGTAATTTATATAATCTAAAAAAATAATTAAAAATCAAAATCAAAATTTTAACAAATGTGAAATATACATCTTCTATTGGTAATAATGATCGAAATCTTTTATCAAAAGGCCCCTAAGGGAGTGGCCCAGTGGTAGACATGGGGCTTCACAAAGTGTGAGGTCTCAGGTTCGATCCATTCACATGCCCCCCTTAGGAGGAAAAAAAAAGATTTAAAAAAAAAGTCTTTTATCAAAAAACTTTGAAAATCAACATCACTTTCTAACCAATGTATGATACATCTCTTCAATTGGTAATTAATAATAGTATTTTTAAAATAAACATCAATTTCTAAATTCTAACCAATGGGAGATACATCTTTTCTATTGGTAATAATAGTAGAATACTTTGTAACCAATGTGAGATACATCTCCTCTAAAAGTGAAAGTCTAAAGACTTTAAAATCTAACATTTTCTTTTTAAACAATGTGTTATACGTCTCTTTTATTGGTAGTAATATAAAATAATTTAAAATTAACATCATTTTCTAACCAGTGTGAGTTATACATTTTCTATTGATAATAATGGTAGAAGTCTTTTATCAAATGACTTTAAAAACCAACATCACTTTCCAACCAATGTATGATACATCTCTTCTATTGGTACTTTATAATAGTATTTTTAAAACCAACATCAATTTCTAACCAATGTGAGATACATCTCTTCTATTGTTGAAAAATCAGTGTTTTTAGTGAAAGAAATTGTGCAATTTGAGGTATGAATTTCTTTACGTGTCATTTGTTTGTTGGCGAAGGCAATTGCGCAAATGTGTTCTACTCAGTGAGAGCATCGAAATGATATATTTATTTGTCCAAATCGAGTTTTGGATGAATAAAATATCAAAATTTAAAGTATAATACTTGTTAAAAAATCAGTGTTTTTAGTGAAAGAAATTGTGCAACTTAAAACACGAATTTCTTTACGTGTCATTTGTTTGTTGGCAAAAGTAATTGTGCAAATGTGTTATACTCGGTAAGAGTATCAAAATGATATATTTATTTGTCAAAATCAAGTTTTGGATAAATAAGATATGAAGGCTTAAAGTATGGTGTTAGAAATGAGTCATGAGAAGTGATGTTCCTCTTTGAAGAGTTTTATCTCACATTGGTTAAAAGTAATGTTAGTTGTAAAAGTTTTTAAATATATACTGATATTAATACCACTTATCATATTGATTATTATTATGTATTATTATTAGTTAATGGACCAAAAAATTTTAAAGTCTCCACATGGATGCTTTACAATAAAGATTTATAAAAATGTGGTGAGGTGGCACAACCATAGTGCTCCTCACCAACTTTATATATATATATATATATATATATATATATATATATATATATATATATATATATAGAGAGAGAGAGAGAGAGAGATTTCCTTATGTAAATATTTATTCAACTGTAACCATAATTGTAACCCTACTTATAAACTCTTTAAATAGGTGATTCAATCTAGGGGTGTAAGTAGTTCGGTTTGGTTTGGTTTAGGCCAAAACCACAAACCGAACCACCCCCCATTGGTTCTGAAAATTGCAAACCGAATCAAATTGAGGAAGGATTGGAACCGAATCACTCAGTTTGGTTTTGTTCGATTTTGTTGTTTATGTAAATTGCTTTTAATCAACTTAACAATCATTAAGAATAAGAATAAAAATAAGATTTTAAGCCGAAATTAACATCAAAATTAGATAATAACCTAGTAAAATAAAATTATCATAAATATTATAATACAAGTTCCAAAATGAACACAAACAATGGAAGATATAATAGTCATCCGAGAATCAAGATTTTGTTTGTTTAGCATGTGTGTGTGTGTGTGTATATATATATATATATATTATGACTAAATCAAGATGATATAAAAGTTTAGAATAGTTAACAAATGATATTTAATATACATTATATTATAATAATAAATTAATAAAAATAAATAGGTTGGTTTGGTTTGGTTCGATACCAAAAACCGTGAACTGAACTGAGTGGTTTTCCAAAATTTGAAACCGAAACAGAACCGTCTTCGACCAAAACCGAACCAAACCAATCGATTTGGTTTGGCTCGTTTCGGTTTCGTGGATTGGTGGTTCCGATATACACCCCTAATTCAATCAATGAAAGAATTATGTCGTTATTCATAATTATTGTAAGTTTTTACATGGTATTAGAGTTTTGCTCCTAAAATCCTCCTTCCCCTTCCTGTGCTGCCACCAACCATCTTGCTTCCATGGCTTCCGTCAACCACACCCTCACCATTCAAAACCCTGATGATCAAACCCTAAGCTTCCAACTCATAAACATCTCCCACCACAATATCACCAAACTCACCTCCACCAATTACATCGCTTGGAAACTCCAAGTTGAGGCAACCCTTATTGGCTATGACCTCTACAAGTTTGTAGATGGTTCACATCCATGTCTGCCTCCCACCATCCTCCCGAACGATGCTCAAACATCCAAGGATGTTCTTACACCCAACCCAAAATACCAACCTTGGATCAGGAAAGACAAACTGTTGTTTGGTGCCCTTGTCGGCTTTCTCACTGTTCCCTTGGTTCATCTAATCCAACAGGCGGCCACTACCAGCGATGCATGGCAAACCATGACGCACACCTATGCTCGCCTGACGCACAACCATATCAAATGGATCAAGAATTATCTTAAGCGAGCCTCCAAAGGCAGTCAGACGATCTCAGACTGAATGCAATCCATCAAGGGTCGATCTGACGAGCTCGTTGCTCTTGGCAAACCCCTCGACCACAAGGATCTCATTGAGATCATCTTAGGGGGTTTAGATGATGACTACCACCACTTTGTTGATGTGATCGAAGGAAGGGACACTCCCATCTTGTTTGATGAGCTTCATGAAAAACTCATCAACCGCGAACTAGTCTTAAAGCAGTCTCAGCCCGCGTCCTTCTTGCACCCTGCTGCCCTGGGGACTAATAACACATCTGCTCGGCAACCCTTCTTGCAGTCCTTGATATATGCTCCTCGGCCACAGCGACCATATCTTGGCAAGTGTCAAGGTTGTTGCCAACAGGGACATACAGTTGCTCACTGCCTCAACTATCAGCAAGTCACCACCATACCTCAGCCCGCTGGTCACAACTCTGCAACCTCCAAGTGGCAACCACGGGCACACTTACCGACCATAATAGACATAGGGACGCCAAGCTGGCTTCTTGATAGTGGTGCTTCTCACCATGTCACTGTCGACCTTAGCAATCTCTCCCTTCCCTCAACCTACACGGGCACAGATGACATGATCATTGGTGATGGTATAAGGTTAACTACCTCCAAAACTGGTTCCTCTTCCCTCAGCACACCATCACACACATTTGCCTTGCATAATGTTCTATTTGTTCCTAACATGAAACACAACCTCATATCCATATCTCAATTTTGCTTCTCCAATAATACATCTATTGAGTTCTTACCATCTTATTTTCATGTGGAAGATCTACTGATAGGGAGCATACTGTGGACCGAACACTCTAAAAGATGGTGTGTATGAATGGCCGACCACAACCCCTTCTCCTTACCCTTCCGCGTGTGTCAGTTCTAAAGTCTCTCACCACGACTGGCATCATTGGCTTGGTCATCCCTTTCAACCGATCCAACGTCAGATTATTTCTAGCCTAGGTTTAGTGATAGACACTGCTCACACTAAGCATTTACATTGTAATGATTGCTTATCTAATAAGAGTCATAAACTTCATTTTCATCAAAATGCTATTGTGTCTACTTCTCCACTACGAACTATATACATTGATGTTAATTTGGACCTCCCCTATTCACTCTGTTGATGACTTCAAATACTATGTGATCTTTGTTGATCACTACACACACTACATATGACTCTATCTGCTTAGACGAAAGTCTGAAGTCACCACTATATTTCCCCGTTTCAAAGCCCTTGTAGAAAATTACTTCAAAACAACCATTGTCACTCTCTACTCGGATAATGGTGGCAAATACATTGGTCTTGCCCGAGACACTGGCCTTGCCGCCTACTTGGCATTTCTCACCTTACCTCGCCACCTCACACTCAGGCCCGCCCCTGAGCAGGTGCAACATGGGCCTTCGCACAGGGCCCAAAATTCTAGAGGGCCTAATTTTACAGGTTTTAAAAATATATGATATACCACGTAACTTAAATGCATGGTTGTCTTCTTGGCTCAATGATAACTGTTGGGAAATGTGAATACGTGGGTCACGAGTTCAAGTCTTAGCCAAGCCTTCTATTTTATTCATTTTAGGTCTACTCTCTTCTTTGTCAAGCTAATTTCCTCCCATCCATCTCCCATAGCCTAATTATTACATTTCAAGTAAAAATCAAGTTTTTTTCTTGTTGCTATTTGACTCATTTTTGTTGCTTATGTTTCTTTAGTTCTTAACTTTATTAGTGATTGTGTCTTTTTTATTCATTTTAGGTCTACTCTCTTCTTTGCCAAGATAATTTCCTCCCATCCATCTCCCATAGCCTAATTATTACATTTCAAGCAAAAATCAAGTTTTTTTCTTGTTGCTATTTGACTCATTTTTGTTGCTTATGTTTCTTTAGTTCTTAACTTTATTAGTGATTGTGTCTTTTTTTTTTAACTTGAATTTTTAGTACAAACATATTATCAAGAAAATATCTATCCGGAAGTCAAAAAAGAAAAAGATTGATGGGGTATATCATTTTTGTCATAAATTTTTTAAATCAATGCAAAATACTCCCTCCGTCCCTAAATTATCATCTTCCTTTCTTTTTGCGTCCGTCCCAAAATAATTGTCCAATTTGAAACTTACCTTTTTAGAACATCACTTTTACCACTTTACCCTTACTTTTTCACCCTACTTTAATTATGGGCCACATACACATGGGCTTTAAAGGAAACTACACATTAAACCAATATAAATAATCAAGTCAATTGTTTTTTCTTAAACTGTGCACCGGGTCAACCAAGACGATTATTTAGGGACGGAGGGAGTAGTAGTTTTCAATAAAATTTTAATGCTTATTTTTCTTATACATTTATAGGTGTTGTACATTTTCAATACTATGAACGATAAAAAGTCAAAAAAAAAAGTATTCGTCTAAAAATTGCATTTTTATATATTTTTAGGGGGCCTTTTCTTTTCTTTTCGTCCAGGGCCGCCAAAAGTTCAGGACCGACCCTGCTCACACTCTGGAACACAATGGATCTCGGAACGCCGTCATCGACACATAGTTGAAACAGATCTTTCCCTTCTTTCTAAATCCATTCTTCCATTGACCTTCTAGTCGTTTGCCTTCCAAATAGCAACTCACCTTATCAATCGTCTTCCCACACCCATTCTTGAACAACTATCTCCATACCAAAAACTCTTTAGGTCTCCACCCAACTACACCAAACTTCGTGCATTCGGTTGCCTTTGCTACCCTTGGCTTCGCCCATACTCCGCGCACAAATTCGTTGCTCGTTCCACTCCGTATGTCTTCCTTGGCCACTCACTTACTCAAAGTGCCTATCTGTGTTATGACCTGAACACAACCAAACTTTTTATCTCGCGTCATGTTAGGTTTGTTGAGTCTAAGTTTTCCATGTCCAAAATCGATTTGCATCTTGCTCGCATGGATATCTCCACTCATATTACCTGGTTATCCCCCCCCCCACAATAAAACTCTCTCGGTTTCATACACACCTTCCGCTGCTCGCCCCAGTAGCTCTTCGCCCGTTGCTTATATCACAAATCATACCTTGGATGACCTCGGCTCCCCCCGACACAAACCTTCCCCAGGCACCACTCTGCCCGATATCAGTCCTGTGTCACCTGCTCCATCGTCTTCGATGCAGGTGTACCATTACGCGACTATGCTGCGACAGTCCATCCCCCGACACCTTTCCTGCCCGAGGATCTTGCTTTCTTCTGAGGGCAAGTCTATGTCTGCATCCTGCATTCCGTGTGCGTTGATGCTCGCACCTCCACCATAGTTGCCTACTTCATGAACCATATTCACAGGCCACTCACCAAGTTCAGTCTTTCGGCTTAACTAGCAGCAGACAGCAAACCTACACGTGTCACTCAAGCTCATAAAGATGTCAAGTGGCGCTAGGCGATGTCCGAAGAGTATGATGCTCTGGCTCGCAATGGTACTTGGGATCTGGTTCCCTCAATCGGGGTTCATAATATTGTTGGATGCAAGTGGATCTTCCGCATCAAACGACATACATATGGAACCATTGATCGCTATAAATATCGCCTTGTTGCTAAGGGGTCACCAATGACCAGGGGTTGACTATCACGAGACCTTTAACCCGGTGGTTAAACCCACTACTGTACGCATCGTTCTCTCTCTGGCTGAATGCCGAGGATGGGCTCTTCGACAACTGGATGTGAACAATGTCTTTCTCCTAGGCACTCTATCCGAGGAGGTCTTCATGACTCAGCCTCTAGGCTTCATTGACAAGGACAATCCTCATTATGTATGTCGGCTTCACGAGGCTATCTATGGTCTCAAACAAGCTCCCTGAGTATGGTACAATGAGCTAAGACAGCTTCTTCTTGCCTTCGGATTTAAGAGCTTTGTGGTCGACACGTCGCTGTTTATACTCACCTAGCTTTACACCCGTGCGTTAAACGCACGCCATATATTTTTTCAATCAAATTATACATAAGCAACATGAAGTCAAAAAATAAAATTAAGAGAATAAATTATTGTAAAACGAATATCTTGATTAAAAACTTTAATGATAATAAATAAAATAAACAAGCGTAAAGATTATGAGTTCGATATGTACATAAACTGAACAAATTATTATAACAGAGCGATTAAGAAAAAGTAAAATTATTAATAGAGAATACAATAAACAAATAAAATATTTTATAAATTTTAGAATATTTTTTTAAATACAACATTTGTCATTTAATATGTGCGATTACTACTACTATCACTATGATTAAATATGTACAATTACGACTACTATCACTATCACATAACAAAACTCACGTAATCTATATTAATATAATGTTTTTTTATCTTTTAGTTAGTGTGTTATGAAAATTAAACACATAATTAAAATGTAAGGATAAAAATATAAGTGAATTTAATTATTGATTATTACATGAATGAAAAATTCATATATATTTTAGAATACGTCTTTAAACGAATATATATTTGTTAGATAATAAAAATTGTATAACAAATTCAAATGACGATAAATCAAAGAAAAACAACTCAAGTTACGTACTTCCTACAGTCATCCCTCCCTTGAAATGACCAAAATGTCCTCGACTCAAAAACCCTTTCATTAATAGTGTTACCAAAATGATGTGACACTGATAATATGTGTACTTAATTATTACAACTAATAGGTTATTACTCGTGCGATGCACGGTTGATTTAGTGTTGTTTCTGAAACTGAATTTTGTAGATAAAATCTGCAAGCTATTTGAGTGAACCAACAACAGCAAGATGCTCACATAATTAATAAATTAACCGTGAGATCACACCAAATTATCAAACCAAAAATTGATGTGAATAATAAAATCGAACAAATATTCTTAGGGAGGGGAGGGGAAGTACCATGAAGACAGACTCGTCAAGGAGGTGTTTGATGGATGAGAAGTATTTTGCAGTGGTTGTTTGTAATTTTTGTGGAACTTGTTTAATCAAATTGAATAAAATCTATTTTGAATTGACCGAGTTTTGATAAAATAATAAAAATTAAAAAACTTCTACCAACCGAAACTTGTCTGAATCAAATGTGATAAAAAAAAATATCCGGTAGAAACCGATTTTGGCAGCAAAAAATGGTAAAAAACAAATTACCATGAGAATTGAAGAGTTTTAATCAATTGAAACACATCTAAATCAAATATGAAAAAAATTATCCACAAAAAAACTTTTACCATAAAAAATTGGAATCATAATCAAGTGAACTGCTTTAAAATAAAATGTGATAAAACCTATATATATATATATATATATATATATATATATATATATATATAGTACCGTATGCACATATTTAATAGTTTTTTTTTGCAAAAGTTATTTATAATAAGATAATTTTCTAAACTTGTAACAAATAATTAATTTTTTAATTAGAATAATTTGAAAAAAATAAAAAATAAGGTAAATATTCAAAATTGATCCTATGAATATGTAATTGAAAGATTAAAACCTACGAGAATTGATAAAATCTACTTGCAAAAAACCTTTTACCATTAAAATTTGAAGTACTAATCAGGTGACACTCGTTTAAATCAAATGTGATAAAATATACCAATGTATTAACCGATTTTGACAGCAAAAATTGGTAAAAAAAACAAAACTTTTACCATGTATAAAGGAGGCACCGGTTTTAAAATACATCTGATTTTAATTTTTGGCAGGAAAAAAAAATAGTACCGTATGCATGGTTTTAATAGTTTTTTTTTGTGTGTGCAAAACTTGTTTATAATAAGATGATTTTCTAAACTTGTAATAAATAATTAAAATTTTTAATTAGAATAATTTGAAAGAAACAAAAAATAAGGTAAATATTCAAAATTGATCATATGAATAAGTAATTGAAATATTAAAATCTATCCGCAACAAAAACACCTTTACTATGAAAATTTGGAGTCCTAATCAAGCGAAACACGTCTAAATCAAATGTGATAAAATCTATCTCGTACTAACCGATTTTATCAACAACAAAAAAACTTTTACCATACATAAAGGAGGTACTGATTTTAAAATCTATCTGGTTTTAATTTTTAGCAAAAAAAAAGATTTTTTTTTACAACTTCACAAGAATGTGTCACGTTAAAGCACAGAAATCCTATAAAACTTTAAGCATTCAACAGAAAGTTGCCATGTAGCAACATCGACTTCTGGTTTAATAATAGCTAATAGATAAATGATATATTATTAATTAATAATTAATAAATATAGATTAGTAGAAAAAATAACATAAAATTATCCCGTGGATAATTTGTATAAATTAAATAGTAGAAAAATGAAAAGAGATGGAAATTGAAGAGTTTCAGTCAAATTAAACTTGTATAAATTGCATAGAATAAAATCTAGTTTAATTAAACGATATTTGAAAAAAATAAAAACAAAATCTTAAATCTCTATCATAAATTTATTTGTTAAACTATATCCTAAATCTATCTTATCAAATTAGTTTTAGGATTTTTATCTTATCTAATTAGATTTATGATTTTTATATTAAACTAATCAATTTTTATTTTTTTTCACCATTTCAAATGTGACACATGGCAACACCAAATTCCTTTAAAACTTTTAGATTTAAACAGAAAGCCGTCACGTGGCAGTAGCAGCTTCTGTTTTAGTAATAGTTATAGATATCTACAAATATTTAAGCTCAATTCAATAGACAATAAAATAGATATTTAGACTATGACTGTTCTCAATTCATTGTACCTCTCACAAAGTATGATATACTCGGCTACTCGTCCATATACATAATCACACCCCTCTACAGTCATCGTACATGTTTCCAGAGCAATTAGACTACGATTTACTTGCTCATATTCATCTTCCAATGTCAATGAGCAAAAATAGAATCTGATAATGATGATGTTGTCACCTCTCACCATGACCTTGTTGATCTTTAAAAGTCCACTCATCAAGTATGTCATAACTGATGCTACTACTTTTGTCGGTGAAATTACGTGGTTATAGACAACAAAAGCGGTCACAAAGGATTTATATTCAAGGAGAAAACACATTTATGACTGAGTAAACAATGTTTGTTGAGTATCAAATTAAATATGCATGACAAACTTTAAGGATTCATAATTGTTCATCAAATTATATTTCACTATCTACTTATTTTTTAGCTCCTATGGATATAATTTGTCTTGACAAAACTCACAAATAAATTAATATTCAAAGATGAAGCACATTTATGACTAAGTAAGTAATGTTTGTTGAGTTTTAGATTGCTAATCTCATTTCCCTTGCATATTGGTAAGAAAAGAAAATACATTCCCTCTTAGATTGATGGTATTTAATTTCTTAACAACTTCTTACGTTTTTTTATTTACTTATCAATACTTGTATATGTGTTCATATGTAAATAGTATCTTTATTTGGTAAGTAGTTACAATGGTCATCTAGCAATCTTGAGATAAAAAAATTACATTTGTCATTATATATATCTTCCTATTTTTGGCAAGTGCATTTTGAAGGGATCTTGCTATATTTGGATGTGCTAATCACATTTGTCATTATATATATAAAGAAAATGTAACAAAACAAAGTGTTCCAATATTCAATGCCTTATTAATTAAATGTTTAGTATAAAAACTAAGAAAAGTGTAATGAAACAAAGTGTTTCAACTTCCGGTGCTTATTTGTGTTTTCATTTATGGAAAACATTTAGGCGGGAAAATCACGCTTGCTAATATATATATATATATATATATATATATATATATATATATATATATATATATATATATATGCAGGGGGACCACCATATACCTACTTGTCTATGTGGATGACATCATCTTCATTGGGAACCAGTCCGCTGCCGTTCATACCTTCATCTCCTTACTCGTTACTCGCTTTTCGCTTAAGGACCTTGGTGAGCTATTTCTTTGTTGTTGAAGTTATTAAGCAACCAATTGGTCTTCTGCTCTCCCAGCGCAGTTATATTGCTGATCTCATTGCGTGCACGGGTATGACAGATGCTCGCCCAGTGGCTACTCCCCTCTCCACCTCACTTACTCCGACACTTCAGTTTGGCACTACTTTCACCGACCCAACTGAGTTTCGAGCTTTGGTCTGGAGTCTTCAGTATCTTTCCCTCACTTGCCCTGATGTCGCCTATGCGGTCAACAAACTCTTTCAGTATATGCATAGGCCGACCACCGAGCACTGAAATGCGGCCAAACACGTTCTTCGCTATCTATGTGGGATCATTGATGCTGGAATTCAGCTCCTTCATCGTCAGTCTCCCTTAGTTTTCCATGCATTCACTGATGCCGACTGGGCGAATAATAAAGATGACTACACTTTCACCAGCACCTACATTGTCTACATTGAGAGAAACCCGATCTCTTGGAGCTCCAAGAAACAACATACTATTGCTCGCTCCTTGACTGAAGCTAAATACCAAGCTGTGGCCGCCACTACTACCGAGGTCCGCTGGATTGTGTCCCTCCTCGGGGAGCTGGGCATCACCTCCTCCACTCAACCCGTCATCTACTGTGACAATGTGGGTGCCACTAATCTTTGCTTCAACTCGGTCTTCCATACTCGTATGAAGCATATGACACTAGACTTTCACTTCATTCGGCAACAGGTTCAAGATGGGCTCCTACGGGTTTCCCATGCTTCCTCGGCTGATCAGTTGGCCGATGCTTTTATCAAGCCGTTTGCTCGCTAACGCTTCCAGTAGTTACTTCATAAGATTGGTCTTTCCTCACGGACGTCCATCTTGTGGGGGTATATTAGAGAATAATATTTATTATTTAGTTTATTTGTAATTAACGTATAGAGGTAGTTTCCTATTATAATTCTTTCCTTATGTAAATCATTATTCAACTGTAATACTAATTGTATCCCTACTTGTAAACCCTTTAAATATGTGACTCAATCAATGAAAGACTTATACCATTATTCATAATTATTTTGAGTTTTTACAATTAGTGCACATATATTTTTTTTTAAAAAAACTAAATATTATATTAATATTAATAATCAAATCAATTATTTTTTAAAAATTGGTGTCGAGTCGACATAACAATCATTTAAGATCAGATTATGAAATTTACGATAGTTGACTTTTGAAGATTTTACTAGTACATGTATATTGATGCTCCCCTCGTTTTCAAATTACTGTCATCTTTTATTTTTTTGTTAGTTATAAAATAATTATTCTTTTTCAAACTTTATCTTTTAGAAAACACTTTTACTACTTTATCCCTATTTTTTATGTTTACTTTAATTATGACTACATACTTAAGGGTATTAAAGAAAATCACATATTTTATCAATATTTATAATACAGTCAATTACTTTTTCTTAAACCGTGTGGGGGATCAAAGAGAACGATAATTTGAAAACGAAGGACATATTTTTTATGTTCATGTATAAAAATTAAATATATATGTCAAATATAAAAATATATATTTATTTTAAAAAAACTAAAAGTAAATTCTCTTTTTCCGTCTCAAATTTATTGTCTTATTTAAACGCACACACCGAATAATGAAAATCAATTAATTTGATTATTAATATCAATATAACATGTATTTTTAAAAAACATATATTTATATGTAGGGGTGACAAAATGGGTGTTATGGATTAATGGATAATATGCCATTATCCATGGATAACCATGGATAATGACATATTATCCATTGATCCATAACATCCATTTTACCACCCCTATTCATATGACACATAGTTAAAGGAGAAAGAAAAAAATAAAAGTGAAATGGTAACATGAATACATGACTGTTTTAAAAAGAAGTTACAAAATTTTTTTTTTTTATGAAAAGTATAAAAAAAGAAAGTAATTTTGGTACGAAGGGAGTAATTATTTAAAGACTTGGGATTGATTCAATGAATTGGGACCGGTATTATGTGTTGGCCCCTCAAAAGTGCTACTGTTTTTGGGCTTAGGTGATTTAAGACAGTGTATGTAATTACAAGTTTGCCCTCTTGGAAGACTATGTAATGGTTGAAATTTGTCCCATCTTGGTCGAATATATTCGGAAATCGGGGTGACTTGTTTTTTAAATTTTGATATTTTTTAGATAATTTAAAACAAAAGATTATTAAAGAAAATCCCAATGGATCAAAAAGGGAGAAAATTCAAAATTATCAACTTTATTAGACGAAAGTAAAACATTGATGCGGGTTGTAGTTGGAAAATATAATGTTTATAACCATTCGTTCCATTTTAGATAATTTGTTTCTTAATTATTTCTCATTTAATTTTTATAGTCAAATTGACTGCTTTTTGAATAAAAAATTGACCAATAATTTTTATTTTTAAAAATAATTTAACACGTAATTCATAACACCAATAAAGTAATTTATTGATTTTATGGTACTAGAAAAAATAAAAAATATACGTTAAATTTTAATTAAAAAATAATCAGTTCGAGTAAAAAAAAACAAACCAAACAGATCAATAATTTAAGAACAAAAGGGTATTTAACTCTAACTTTCAATCAAACTAGTTTTTTAACCCGTGCGTTAAACGCACGTCATTATTCTTTTTCAACTAAATTGTACATAAAAAAATAAAGAGGATAAAAAAAATCTTAAATGATAAAATAAGAATAATCGGTTTATTAACAAATAGTAATACACATCAGTATATCACTAATCATTAAATATTCTAAAAAATTTCCTTATACATAATATTTGTTGTTTTATTAATTGATTTTTTTATCTTTACCACATATCACTATCTTTAAATCAAAACAATTTTTTACTCTAAAAACTGCGATACAATTACTCATGGCTAAATACATGTTTTTTTTTCAAGAAGAGACCTATGTGCAATTATTGACTTTGATATTAGATGAAGTTTGTTTTTTTTTTAAGTTTTTTTTTTTTTGGTAGATCTTTCCACTAAGGGGGCATGAGAAGTAATCGAACATGATACATCACATTTTGTAAAGCTCCAACTATATCACTGGGCCACCTCTTAGGGTCTACATAAGATGGAGATAATGACAATCTTGGGATAAAAACATTTTCTTTTACATTGATTCATTTCAAAAAAATTGTTTCAACAATGTGATCCCCAAAATTTATGATAATTAGTTTTGTTCCATTGCACAACCATGTAGCATGATCAATATTTCTCAATAACATTACTGGAACACTAATTTTAAGTATCAATTAATGGTCTGTCAACCCCGAATACTTTATACTATTCAAAAACTCTGTACATTAATGTCTTCGAACAAATTTGAATTTTTTTTGCCCGGCAAATAGAATATGAACTCAAATAAGTTCTTCATTTTGAATGATTACTTTTATTAAATTATATTTGTATTTTATGAGTAAAGGAATTTCTGATAAGAAAATAAGCTAAAATCAAAATAACCAAATTATTCTTACTGCTAACTATTATTTTTTTCCATATTTTTTTATTTTACTAACTTCCATTATATTTTTTGTTTTATTGACTTCGTAACTATTATTTTTGTTTTATTTTTAAGAATTAGTTTTATGGAAAACTTGTGGTCCGTAATTTTTTTTAATTATTTTATTAACCTCAATTTAAATTGTTTTTATTTTATTGACTATGTAACTATTATTTTTGTTCCATCATGTGTTTTTATTTTACTAACGTATTTTTGTTTTACATAACTATTTTTAAGAATTTATTTTAAACTTTTGTTAGGTAAATTACTTTTTGATTTTACTAACCTCAGTTTAAATTATTTTTGTTTTATTGACTCCGTAACTATTATTTTTATTCCATCAAGTAATTTTATTTTACTAACCTCTGCATTAAATTATTTTTGTTTTTTTGATTCTGTAACTTTTATTTTTATAGTGACTTGTTCCATAAATTATTTTTTATTTTACTAACCTCCTCTTATATTTTTGATTTCTTGATTCCGAAACTATTATTTTTGTTTTAGTACTACTTTTTATGTTTGAAAAGAGAAAATGTTTAAATATAATTAAAAGAGAGGAGATGGTGGTGATGAGAGAGAAAATATGGAGGATACGGGAGAGAGAAAAAGAAAGAGAGAAAATAGGCAGAAGCTATAAGAGAGAAAGAGTGAAATAGTAACTCAAAAGTCAATAATTCAAAAATGAGATTTTTGAGGCATAAATTTACCCTTGCCATTATAGTAATTTTTTTTTTGTTGATTCTGTAACTTTTATTTTTATAGTGACTTGTTCCATATATAATTTTTTATTTTACTAACTTCCTCTTATATTTTTATTTTATTTACTCCGGAACTATTATTTTTGTTTTAGTTACTACTTTTTATTTTTAAAGAGAGAAAAATGTTTAAACATAATTAAAAGAGAGGAAATGGTGGTGATGAGAGAGAAAATAGAGAGAAGATATGAGAGAGAAAAAGTGCAATAATAACTCAAAAGTTAATAATTCAAATTTGAGATTTTGGAGGGATAAATCTACCCTTGCCATTATATATATATAGATTACTTGATGTGATGATTTAATTCATGTGCATGGTGTTTTCTTAAAATGTATGTATGAGTGTATTAGTTAAAAAGTAGAGTGAGAATAATGTTACTATATACTTTCCAAAATTTCATTTCATTTGGCAAAAGATAAATCAAATATTTGTCGAATTTTGGCACGAAATGAAAAGTAAGAAAAAAAAATGCAAATTATTTGGGGAGAATTTCCATTTTTGGGAAACTAAAAAATATGGAAGATTCAGGCTATTTTAATGAAATGCATGAATAAGACAATGTTGACCACAACAATAGGGATATTAGTCATATTACAAAGCTACCCCCTAAGGATTAATAGTATGAACAATCACCCTCCTTTTAATATCTCACCATTATAAAGTCATCACTTATAAAACTATTTTGAGTAATCACTGTGGGAACAATTACGATCCATTAAACATGAACCGACTCATTACTAGAATAAGAAGAGAAGAAGAAGAAGAAGACGGAAGCGTGTAATTACCTTGTGATTCCATGTTCGTTCTTAATCTTGTTCTTGTTCTTGAGTAAAGAGGATGAAGTAAGAAGATAGACTTCAAATTAGGGAGGAGTAGATCTTCTAAATGATGAGTGCCCTTTAATCTCTTTTTTCTTCAATTACTTAGGAAGAGTTTTGACTGAATGAAAATAATGTAACTAGTAGATTCATAAGGCGATGGATAAGCCTTTATATAGGAATCAGGGCACTTCATTTAGGGACTACACCTATTGATATATAAGATATTACCATTATGCCCATCATTTAATGGTATACTTATATTATGGAATTCTACATATTATGTTGAGTTCTATACTTTATACCATATATTATAATATTGATCATTATATTATTAAGTATTTATATGTTATATTAATCCATGTTCTTACAATCTCCCACTTGGATTATTATAACATATACCTTCACTTAATAAATTTCTTCAATCATATTTATAACACAAATGACAACCCTTATGTGCACTTTGTTATCATTCAAAACCAATCCCGTCCATTAGTCATATAAGTATAAGGACTAAAGGGGCAGTCGTTGTAATTGATTCGCAACTAAACCCACATTAATCACATATATATATCCAACTAAATGACATAGATTAAGTATAGATATGTAGCATGGAATATTAATGAATATATATGAAGAACGTATATATATATTCTCCAACTAGTCCTACTTTAACTAAATGAGATCAATTTAAATAAAACAACACAAGGAAATAGGAAACATTAAGAACTCCCATCGATTTAAGCATTATCAAAAGTCATTACACCCATATGAGCAACATGCTCGTGAAATACTAAAGGAGATAATGCATTAGTAAATGGATCCGCTAACATGGAGTTTGTACCAATAAGTTCTATTTCTATCTGTTCATTTTGTACTCTTTCTCTCACAACAAGAAACTTAATATCTATATGCTTAGATTTAGATGAACTCTTGTTGTTGTTGGAGTACAATACCGCGGCCCGATTGTCACAATATGACTTAAGCGGTCTTTCAACACCTTTGACAATCCGCAGCCCTTCAATGAATTTACGCACCATATAGCTTGATTGGATGCCTCATAGCAAGCAACAAATTCGGCTTCCATGGTGGAAGTAGTAACTAATGTTTGCTTGGCACTTCTCCAAGATATCGCCTCCACCGGCCAAAGTGAAGACATAACCCGATGTCGATTTGCAACTATCTTGGCATCCAACAAAATCGAATCTAAAACCAATGATCTCAAGATGATCCGACTTTGATATGTAAGCATGTAGTTCTTCGTGTTTTGTAAGTATCTCATCACTCTTTTGGTCTGCGACCCAATGTTCTCTTCCTGATTGCTTTGATATCGCCCAAGCATGCCAACAATAAAGGCAAGATCTGGGCGAGTATGCATTTGAGCATACATTAGGCTTCCTATCGCCGATGCGTAAGGGATATTTTCCATATACTTAGATTCAAGATTATTTTTAGGACATTGATTTAAACCGAACTTATCTCCCTTAGAGACCGGGTGTCATGTGGTTTACAATTTTCCATGCTAAACCTTTGTAATACCTTTCTATATAATTCTTTTGTGATAATCCTAACATACCTCGTGAGCGATCACGATGTATTTG
This sequence comes from Codonopsis lanceolata, assembly GCA_013146195.2. Taxonomy (NCBI): domain Eukaryota; kingdom Viridiplantae; phylum Streptophyta; class Magnoliopsida; order Asterales; family Campanulaceae; genus Codonopsis; species Codonopsis lanceolata. Next base: position 2,953 of record JABEVN020000807.1, on the reverse strand, counting down.
GATTCCTAATACAAAAGAAGCTTCACCAAGATCTTTCATCTCAAATTTGTTAGAGAGGAATTTTTGGTTTCCTTAAGAAGGTCCTTATCATTACTAGCAAGTAAAATGTCATCCACATATAAGACCAAAAATATAAACCTACTCCCATCGAACTTATGGTACACACAATCTTCACCAAGATTCATTTCAAAACCAAATGAAAGAATAACTTGGTTGAATTTTAAGTACCATTGACGAGATGCTTGCTTAAGCCCATAAATGGATTTCGAGTTTACAAACTAGTTGACTAGTTTGATCCGAATCGCCACCATTTCGTTTCTTCATATAGATAGTTTCCTCAATGTCGCCATTGAGAAAAGCAGTCTTTACATCCATTTGATGAAGCTCAAGGTCAAAATGTGCCACTAAAGCCATAATGATCCTAAAAGCATTTTTAGATGATACCGGTGAAAATGTTTCTTTGTAATCAATGCCTTCTTTTGAGTAAATCCTTTAGCGACAAGACGAGCCTTATGTCTTTCCACATTACCTTAGAATCCCTTTGGTCTTAAAGATCCATTTACATCCGATGGGTTTCACATTCTAGGTAATGGGACAAGATCCCAAACGCCATTATCATTCATGGATTTTAACTCTTCATTTATGGCATCAATCCACTTATGAGAATTTGGACCACTAATGGCTTCATGGAAGGTGATTGGCTCATCTCCCACTAAACCCAACTGTTCCTCATTCTCGGCAAGATATACATCATAATAATCCGGTATAGCACTCCTTCTTGCTCTATTAGATCTTCTTAATGGCACCGTTCTTCTTGATTTTGAGGGTGTTGAATTTCCTCATCAACATTTTCATGTTGTTCATTAATAGGAGAATTAACGCCATTTTGAATATTATGTTCTTGCTCTATCTCGACTTCGTGCACAATCGCTTGATTTTCGATAGGAACTATAGGAAGAGGTATAGAAACGAATTCCTCTTCCATTTCTTCAAATTCAAAATTACTATTTAAATTTTCCCTCTAAATTCAACATCCTCAAAGAACCTAGCATTTCCGCCTCAAAAAAGTTCTAGTTTTTGGGTCATAGAATTTATATCCCCTAGATCTTTGAGAATATCCTACAAAATAACTACTAACGGTCTTTGCATCCAACTTTCCTTCGTTAGGTCTATAAGGCCTAGTTTCTCGGCTGACAACCCCAAACATGAAGATGATTAAGGGACGGTTTCTTACCGGTCCATAATTCATAAGGGGTTTTGTCAAGAGCTTTCAAGGAGCTCTATTAAGTAGGTAGGTTGCGGTTTTCAAAGCATCGCCCATAATGAGTGAGGTAAAGAAGTACAAGAAACCATACTTCTTACCATATCCTTAAGGGTTCTATTACGCCTCTGGCTACACCATTCATGCTAGGTGTCCCCAAGATGGTGTAGTGAGGACAATCCCACACTCTTCCAAATAGCGAGCAAAAGGACCCTGACGTTGTTCTCCGAATCGAACCGTCATTCCGACCGTAGTATTCACCACCACGATCGGATCTAACGCTCTTAATAGTCTTTTTCAAGTTGATTTTCAACTTCGGTTTTAAAAGACTTGAAAACGCCCAATGATTGAGACTTTTCATGAAGTAAATAAATGTATCCATAACGAGAGAAGTCATCTATGAACGTAATAAAATATGTTTGTCCGCTCCATGAAGGGGTAGGAACGGTCCACATATGTCCGTATGAATTAGTTCTAAGACTTTGTAGCTCTCAAGGATTCATTTTTGTTTGTACTATTTGTAAATTTTCCTTAAGGCATTCAATACAAAAGTTATTTTCCTGAGTATCAAGCTTATGTAATATTCCCTGACACAAGCTTGTCAATTCTCCTTTGGAGATATGACCCAAACGCCTATGCCACAAGGTATAAGAGTTTTTACTTGAAAACTTTCGCTTTATGCCTCGAGAGTTAGTTTCATTATTATGGGACTCATTTAATGAATTGATCGTGTCAAGTAAATATAGATTATCAATGTAAGACAAAGAGCTAGTACCAAAAAAGTTTTGAATCAAAATATAAATTGCATTTATTATTGCCGAAGATACAGAATAACCTTCCCGATCTAATGTAGTGACGGAAATCAAATTCGCCTAAAAGATGGAATAATAAATACATTGTTCAAAACTAAATAATATCCAAGACTAAGAGATAATCTAAAAGTCCCTATGCCCTCCACCTCTACCGGCTTCCCAAATTCCCATGTAGATGAATCTTTCACCTTCATCATGGGCGCTCGGTAGTTCAGCAACCCCGCATACATGAACTTATGTGAGTAGTTGCAACCGAGTCTAACCACCATGTATACGGCTGAATTGAAACTAAATTAGCTTCAAGACAAACAAAGCTAAATGACATACCTTTCTTTAATTCGCTATCAAGTATACTTAGGGCACTGGCTTCACGTGAGTGGGGTCCTTGCAAAGAAGCACTTTTTTCACTTTTTGATCATTTGATGATCCCTTAGGGCTTTTGTCGCAAATCAAGCAATCTCCTTTACCTTTTCTCTTAATCCCACGAGAAGAGGTAGACGATAATGTGCACTGGTTTGGTGTGTTTCAACCTATCTTCTTCCTCCGTGACATGTGAAATTAATTCATTAATATTCCACTTGTCCTTTTGACAATTATAGGTCGCTTCAAAATGACCAAATTGTGAAGGAAGAGAAATTAAAGCCATGCACAAGCAAGTCTTCCGATAAGTCCAACTTGAGTGCTTTTTAATTTCGTTGATAGATGAAACATCTCCATTATGTATTCCCTTAGATTTCCTAAGTGTTCTTACCTCATGGAAACAAGCTTCCTCAAGGTAGCACTTGTTTCCGATTATCAATTTTTGCAAAGCGTTTCTCTAAGCATCTAGGAAACCTTTTGCACCATCATCCCTGAGACACTGCTTAGAAATGTCTTCGGA
>JABEVN020000806.1:0-28011 GCA_013146195.2 Codonopsis lanceolata | reverse complement strand
GTAATGTTCTTGGACCCCTTGCATTTTATAGCGAAAGAATGGTTCTAAGGCCCTTGAATTCAGTGCGATAATACTTAACTCGGATTGGTAAATAGATTTATGAACTAGCCGATCATACGAGAACTTAGAAAAATTTGGAAGCATCTAGCATCTTAACCCCTTTGGATGAATTGGTAGAAAGCGACTCGTGAGGAGTCAAACTTAAGTGAGCCATTGAACAATACCGGCTCAATGATCAATCCTACGATGTCTTAAACACGTTCCTCTAAGAATGATGATTCTAGATTGTTGAAACTTGAATTGGTTACACGGCTTGATTCTTGATGTCATAAAATAGAATGTCTATTTGACATATTGAGTTCGCCCTTGTCGAACTCCTTCTGCTTGATTATTGATGAAAATTCTTAACTACGGTTGTTTAATAGATTAATGACCTAGCCGATCATATCACGAGAACTTAGAAAAGATTCATGATGCATTTAGCGTCTTATCCATCTTGGATGAATTGTTATAGATGACTCAGCGGAGTCAAGCTTAGCGAGCCATTGAACAATACCGGCTCACCGACCCATCCTTCGACGTTCTAGCGGCTTCCTAAGAATAATAATTCTAGACTCTTGAACTTGACTGATTACCTTGCTTGATCTTGAATGTCATATTATAGCATGACTAATTGACATGTGAGTTACTCTTGGCGAACTCTATCTCACCTTGGTTGTTGATGAGAATAATTTACTTGTCTTGAGCGAGATCGCTCTTGTCGACCTCGTTCTATACTTGAAATTTTTGTTAAGTAAACATTACTTGGCATTTGCATGAGTCGGTGGCATACTGTCTTTGTTCACACACGCCTCCACTTGTGGCCACGGTGGGAAGTAACTCCCTTGTTGTAATCATTAAGAGCACCATTGGACTATCCGGGCATCTCCTCGGAAGATCGATGTACTACACACATTCGATACCGCACTTTCGGATAACGCTTGTATGCGGGAACTACGTAGCGGCCCGGCTCTCGATATATCGATCTATGTGATTTAATTACGAGCACCTATGTGAAACAATGTGCATCTTGAATACATGACCTCTATGATATCTTGTCGAATATGATATCTTGCACGAAAATGATATCTTGCCTTGAATGATGCATATTGCCATGACATGCATGATTGATAGCTTACAAGTCTTTATGACTTACCCTTTCCCCTTCTTGCTTTAGATCCTAGCAAGGCGAGGTCACCTTTCGATGACTCGCGGTGTTCGTGCTTTGTGCCCTTTTTGGTGCGCCGATGATTTGAAGAGGCGGTTTAGATGCCCTCTTTCTCTTGTTTTATATCTTTTTGTAAGGGCGACGGGTTAAGCAAGTCAACTAGACTATGCTTGGGTATTTGTGTAGAACTTGCTTGTAAATCTTGTTAGCGCTAGTAGTTTAATACTTGTAGTACTTGTAACTTTTGTCTTAGGCATTGTGTTAGCCGAGCTTTGATTAACTTGTTGTTATTCCTCACGTATTAGTCTTCCGTGAGCATGCTATTAGCTCTTTTAGAAATTCTTGTCTTTGAGCTGTTAGCTTGGGTTCGGCATGTAGTGTCGCCGAAGACTTGGTTATATTTGTTTAGCTTGTTTATCGGGTTTAAAAGTTTTAAAAATATCCGGCCGTTTGGTGCTTGGCGTCTTGCGACTCAATGTTGCGTCACGTCGTTTTTGTGAATTAAGTACTTGCATGTTTAATTGCCTACTTGTTTCCCTCCTTATTTGGGCGGTCAGGACCCTCGGTCCCATCTCGGGCCGGGCGGGTCGTCCGGTTATCGAGCTCTCGTTAGCTATAAGCCGGGATAGGTTCCATGGCCTAGTTGGGTTAATTCTTGTGTGAATCATGGCGTTGAGTGTTCTCTTTCGTGCCTTATTGGCAAATTCTTGTTAATGAATAGGACTTAGAATCCTAAGTTCATTGTAATCTAGATTCTCGTGAATACGATGTTCGTCTTGAGGAATATTACCTTTCACCGTTTTACTTTCAAGCGCGATTATACCAAGAGTGTGTGTTCTTTGCTTTGTAGAGCTATTGTTTCTTGTCCGTTGTGAGTGATCTTATAAGCTCGGGTTGTTGATTCGGCGTAATCATCGTGGTGTCAGTAGAGCCTTTGAACATGTTACATCTTCTTGAGCGGCGTGGCTAAGCCTCCCGTAGTACCTAGTGTATTCCTTGATTCCTACATAAGTATATATATCTTCTGTAGTGCCTAATCGTGAGTACTTGGACCGTATAGTATCAGGAATTAGAGGACTCTTTCCTGTTTCAGATTATTGAGATTGAAGGGATACCTAATGCCCAGGTATCGTTGTGGTTTCAATCGAGGCGGGTGAGTACCGATAGGTGATCGCTGACCGATGATTGGTTAATCGTTAGCTCGTTTCGTCTTGACCCAAAGTGATTTGAGGTTTTCTAGCTAATAACTATTTGCTAGCCAAGGACTATTAAGTTATTGTCTTGTACCGTTATTCGACTAATGCATTAGTAGAGTATTAGCATATTGTAAAAGGATTTATCCATCATTAGTGAATCGTTAAGGGTATGAATGTTCCATACATGGTATACTTGCATGGTAGACTAAAATACTATGTACATGATATTGATTTCCATGCCTAAGTGTAATTATATTATATGTGCATGAGACCTTCATAAAGGATGCTCTTATGTGAATTGTAACTCCTCGCATCCTAAACGACGGAAGCTTTTGAAGTCACTTGGAGGGCCTGACTTGATTATCAAGAGGTATTCGTCGTAGAACTAGAATGGTATAATATGATATAGGAATTGGTGAACCCATGACCAAGCTGGAATGGAATTGAAAGTGTCATCTTGTTTTACTTGTGCAAATATGTGCAACGTGTATATTGAAATCATGCTATGAATAAATTGAACTGTTTCATGATCGAATGAATTGCACAGTATTGAATGCCTTCTTTGAAAGGCGAATATGTGGTCCATGATGATTGACTAACTTGATTTTATTGTTAGGGCGCTAGATCCTATAGATGCGTGTTGTGGCCAGGAATAATTTAGTTAGTATGGAAAACCCTTTGTTGGAAAGTTGTTAGCTTGGTGCAACTATTGCACGTGCATTCGAGTCACCTGTTTAGTTGATAAAGAAGAATTTTCACCTCATTGTCCACGTTTGTTGGAACCTAGTAAACCTCGATAATGTCCTTGAACCCTGTCAAGAGTCAAGATGACTCGACCTTGAAATCGATGGGAGATGATATTTAAGCATTTCTTTCCCTGTCGCCTCTGCAGATTCGTTTCTCCATGACCCGTATTTTTGTATACAACTTCTCTACCTTTATTGAGCTCGTTAGTAACTATTCGACTCACACCCCTGTTTTGCAAATGCTTGTCCTCTTCTTGCCTTGTCCTTGTAGCACGACTTTGGGACTACACATTGCTTCTGGCCAGAAATTAGAGTTTTGCGTTGAACTATTGCCAGGGACCTCGCTTATATCTAGAACACCTTCCAAGAATAACCCAGGCGGAGTGGTGGGAATGAAAGAGTAGTTGCAAGAACCTCAAGATAGAGAGTTCATTTAACCGAGGGTGTCCCGTGGGGTGCACCGGTATTGTTTGTGAAAGGAATGTGGTAGTTTACGACTTTGCATAGACTATCGACAGTTGAACCAGAATACTATCAAGAATATGTATCCCTTGCCACGCATTGATGACCTCTTTGATCCACTTCGGGGTTCAGTTGTTTATTCCAAGCTCGACTTGAGGAGTAGCTATTATTAGTTGAGAATTTGAAAGAAGGATGTTCATAAGACAGCCCTTCGTACGCGTTGCGGCCACTATGAGTTGTTATGATACCGTTGGGTTGACCAACGCACCTGCAGTTTCTATGGACTTGATGAATAGAGTTTTCATGAATATCTTGATAGCTTTGTGGTTGTGTTTATTGATGATATTCTCGTGTACTCCAAGTCACGAGAGGAGGTTGACTACGGCTCCTATCCTAGCATTGCCTAGTGTTTCGAAGAACCTTGTGATTTTAATTGATGCCTCGTTAGAAGGATTGGGTTACGTGCTTGTGCCATGGATTCTCATTTGCCATTAACTGAATTTGCTTATTATAACAGTTACCAGTCTAGTATTGAAATGACGCCATATGAGGCTTATTAGAGATAGATTGCTTACAGTCCAGAATAGACAGAAGAGCTACGCGGACAACCGGAGACGCGACTTAGAATTTCAGGTTGGTGACTCGGTATTCTCGAAGGTATCGCCTCGCAGCGGTACTAAGCGATTTGGGAAGAAATGTAAAATTCCACCTAGATTTATTGGACCATTCGAGATCCTAGAAAGGATTGGAGCTTTATCGTATCGGTTAGCATTGCCGCCTTCGTTATCGAATGATCACGATGTATTCCATGTCTCGATCCTACGCGAGTATTTGATAGAGGAATCGCATGTCCTTGTTTACGATGAGATTTCATTCGAACCCGATCTTTCTTGTGATGAAGGACCAGTGAGGATTTTTGTTACTAAGGAACAAACGTTGAGAAAGCGAATTCCGTTAGTAAGTCTTGTGGAAGAATCATGATATTGAGGAAGCCACGTGGGAGACCGAGCTTGATATGCGAGAGAAATACCCTTTCCTACTCGACGACTCCGGTAAGAATTTAGGGACTAAATTCCTTTAAGTGGGGAGGATGTGAGAACAAACCCATTACTTGCGTTACTTGTTTTATGCCTTGATAACTTGTGTATATCATGTCTTAACATGATTATATATCTCTTTTAGTCCATGCCTGACTCGTATTATCATTATTGCATTCCTTATCGCTTGATTCCTTCCTATGCTTAGCATACCTTCCCGTTACGCCTCGCGTGTTGCCTTAGCCTGATTTGCACTCAACCGAGACTTGTTAGGGTTCGATTGTCTCTCATAGACGACCTAGAACGCTCGCCTTGATCATAGTAAGCTTGTTGGGAAGTTTAGAAACCTTCTTGCCTTGTTTTGGCCTTAGCGATTTCACCTGTCTCCCGTTTTGCGCGTATTTCGACGTGCGAATTGTTCCTTGAGTTCCCGGACTTGTATTCAAGTCATAACCATGATTTAACAAGCCTATTCCATGCCCATGTTACCCTAGTTATATTAACGTTTGGTCCGGGTTTGATCCGTCAACCAATCGCCGCTTGACTCGAGCCTTGTTCTACCTTGTTCCGGGTGACGTTCGGGTGTGTTTCGGACATGTTTTGAGTTGTGTTAGACCCTAGAATGGTTACCCATGAGCTTGGGACCATTTAGGACTTGTTTAGGTCTAGTTTTGGTGCTCGAAGTTCGGGCCGCAGGCTCGAGCAGCGTCGGCGAGCAATGGCGGGGAAGCCCGATATGCGGCCGCATGGCCATGACTGAGGCGCCCGCCTCAGCCTCTTCTCAGCTACGGGAAATTTTCTCCCTTTTCTGCCTTGTCCGACCTTTGACCCCTTAAACCCCTTCCTAATTGTCCCTAATCCAACTCATTAAACCCTAACTAAGCTAGATTAGTCCTAAGCTCAAGCCACCACCTTTGGACATGTGGATTCCACCTTCCCTCTCCCCTTGACACTTGGAATTCCACCAAGATCATGCATGATATAAAAGGCCACCTTGTTGACTTTGCCTTAATCTTCAATAATCGATTTTCTCTCTCTCTCTCTTGCCATGGTGTGTGTGTAGAGAATAGGTGAGATTGGTGTGTGTGATTCCCTAGAGTGAGCTCCCGACTTCCGTTTGCCGAGCCGAGACCACCGGTGTGAAGCTACCGACGAGGAGATCGATTTCATCCGATTACCTTGTGCTTCAACTTTCCTTTTCCTTGGTGAAGGTAAGCTATCGATTTCCCCTTAGGATACATGCTAGAATTGCCATGATCCCCCTTGTCTATTGATCCCCATGCTTCTCCATGACCATGCCATGATCTAGGTTGAATTGGTCTCTTGAGATTGTGATTAGTATGTCCATCTTGTTGCTTGAGGCCTATACCTAGAACTAATTATGTTCTATGCTTCTTTAGGAGCAATTAATGTTCTTGAATTATTATATTTTGATGACTCTTGGGAATTTTGGATTCTAGGGTTTCATATGCCTTGTATTGATTTTCCTATTGAATTGAGTCCTAGGCCTAGAACAAATTGTGTTCCATATTCCCCTCGAACAACTAATGTTCTTGGACCAATAACTTTTAATAACTCTTGGAGATAATGACTTCTCGGGTGTCACATGCTACAAACTGTCCATCCTATTGAGCGAGTCCTACGCCTCGAATTGAATACGTTCTATGCCTACTTAAGAATAACAAATGTTCTCGGACTTGCGACTCTTGATAACTCTTGGGAATTATGATTCTAGGGTTTCCTATGTCTTGTATTGATCATCCTATTGGATTGGGTCCTATGCCTAGTATAAATTGTGATCTACGTTCCCCTACGAATAAGTAATGTTCTTGGACCCCTTGCATTTTAATAGCCTTGAAAGAATGGTTCTAAGGCCCTTGAATTGAATTATCGATAATACTTAACTACGGTTGTTAAATAGATTAATGAACTAGCCGATCATACACGAGAACTTAGAAAAGGATTTGGAAGCATCTAGCATCTTATCCCCCTTTGGATGAATTGGTAGAAACGACTCAGCGGAGTCAAACTTAAGCGAGCCATTGAACAATACCGGCTCAATGATCAATCCCTACGATGTCTTAAACACGTTCCTCTAAGAATGATGATTCTAGATTGTTGAAACTTGAATTGGTTACGGCTTGATTCTTGATGTCATAAAATAGAATGTCTATTTGACATATTGAGTTCGCCCTTGTCGAACTCCTTCTGCTGATTATTGATGAAAATTCTTAACTACGGTTGTTTAATAGATTAATGACCTAGCCGATCATATACGAGAACTTAGAAAAGATTCATGATGCATTTAGCGTCTTATCCATCTTGGATGAATTGTTATAGATGACTCAAGCGAGTCAAGCTTAGCGAGCCATTGAACAATACCGGCTCACCGACCCATCCCTTCGGCGTTCTAAGCGCGCTTCCTAAGAATAATAATTCTAGACTCTTGAACTTGACACGATTACCTTGCTTGATCTTGAATGTCATATTATAGCATGACTAATTGACATGTGAGTTACTCTTGGCGAACTCTATCACCTTGGTTGTTGATGAGAATAATTTACTTGTCTTGAGCGAGATCGCTCTTGTCGACCTCGTTCTATACTTGAAATTTTTGTTAAGTAAACATTACTTGGCATTTGCATGAGTCCGGTGGCATACTGTCTTTGTTCACACACGCCTCCACGTGGCCACGGTGGGAAGTAACTCCCTTGTTGTAATCATTAAGAGCACCATTGGACTATCAGGGCATCTCCTCGGAAGATCGATGTACTACACACATTCGATACCGCACTTTCCGGATAACGCTTGTATGCGAGGAACTACGTAGCGGCCCGGCTCTCGATATATCGATCTATGTGATTTAATTACAAGCACCTATATGAAACAATGTGCATCTTGAATACATGACCTCTATGATATCTTGTCACGAATATGAAATCTTGCACGAAAATGATATCTTGCCTTGAATGATGCATATTGCCATGACATGCATGATTGATAGCTTACAAGTCTTTATGACTTACCCTTTCCCCTTCTTGCTTTAGATCCTAGCAAGACGAGGTCACCTTTCGATGACTCGCGGTGTTCGTGCTTTGTGCCCTTTTTGGTGCTTGCCGATGATTTGAAGAGCGGTTTAGATGCCCTCTTTCTCTTGTTTTATATCTTTTGTAAGGACGACGGGTTAAGCAAGTCAACTAGACTATGCTTGGGTATTTGTGTAGAACTTGCTTGTAAATCTTGTTAGCGCTAGTAGTTTAATACTTGTAGTACTTGTAACTTTTGTCGGCATTGTGTTAGCCGAGCTTTGATTAACTTGTTGTTATTCCTCCACGTATTAGTCTTCCGCCGGCCGAGCATGCTATTAGCTCTTTAGAAATTCTTGTCTTTGAAGCGTTAGCTTGGGTTCCGGCATGTAGTGTCGCCGAAGACTTGGTTATATTTGTTTAGCGTTTATCGGGTTTAAAAGTTTTAAAAATATTCGGCCGTTTGGTGCCGGGCGTCTTTGCGACTCCAATGTTGCGTCACGTCGTTTTTATAAATTAAGTCCCTGCTTGTTTAATTGTCTACTTGTTTCCCTCCTTATTTGGGCGATCCGACCCTCGGTCCCACCTCGGGCCCGGGCCGGGTCGTCACATTTCCTTGTGGGTGTTAACTCGAGGGAAATATTAGGAATTTGGTGTAAACTTTGGGGGTGCTAAATGTATTTTAGCCTAATAAAATTAAGCAATAAAATTTAATTTTCTAAAAAAATTATATAAATGTGTGCGTAAAGTTGAAATGTTAAAAAAATGGAGTGGGGTTCCACCATTCCTTTTTTTCTTGTTGAAAGAAAGTCTAGAAAAATGACCCACCATATTTTCCGGTCCTCAGTCGTTCCCAAAACAAAAATTAACCCAGAACCCGATATGGGTTTTGTCCACTCCCTCCAAATTTCTCTCTTAAATTTCTCTCTCTTAACCTAGAAGATAGATACGTGTTTGATTTCATTATCAATTTTTTTATCTTGATTATGAAAACAAAGTACGCAAACAAAAGATATGAAAAACTTTTACCCATAGATACCCGTCTCATCTCTGATTTCTTGTATGAAATTGGATCCACTCACCTTCTCTGATGAAACCCAACCACCACTGAAATCAATCAATTTCTCATCCCCCATTTCAACCTCTTACATCACTTAACTTTACTTTTTCTCTCATAATTCTTTAAATAATTCAACCCGACCACCATGACAGTTTCTCTGAGGTTGAAATCATCTAGAACCATAGCTTCTTCAACATCCTCTCAATTTCGATACTTTATTTTAAGCCATATGCAAGCCGATCGTATGCCTAATTTTTTCCAGCAAAATTGAAGAGTATTTCAATAAAACCCCTTACCATTTCTCTTAATTCATGCCCGTCTCTCTTTCTGATGAATTCGACAATATGGGTTGTTGGTTTTCTGTTAATCTCATGTTTTTATACGGGTTTTTAGTAAATATACTCTATAGCCTCTGATTTCTACTTCAGGCGTGACTTTTGCAGGGGACAGAATGAGGGAGATCGAAGATGAACTTTGGCTAAAATCGAAATAGGTAAGCGTTAGACTCAGAGCTGTGATAGGAGTGACTAGAGTGGGAATAGTTTAGGCTGGAGATGGCGGCTTCTATATATGGTGGGGCTGGAGATGGCGGCTATTACGATGGAACCGAAGATGGGATTGCATCAGGAGATGAGAGAATGAGAGGATGTGAGATTAGGGTTTTTCCTTTTAATACATTTACTCTTTAACCAAATAAGGAAAATGTCTTTTTTTTCCCCGCACGTGGAAGATCACGCGCTATTTTAAGTGAATTTTCTAACGTCCGTCAATGGTATGGTGGAAAATAGAAAAAAAAATGTAGCATCACATACCATTATAGGACAAACCTTAGGTTAGGATGTACTATACGATTTGGTTGATACTTTGCTAGGGGGGGATTGTAAATTAGTCATATAATTATTTTTGGATTATTGAAACACTTATTTATTATTTTTATTTAAAAACCTATTTTAAATACTAAATAGGTAACTAAATATTGAAGTTATAACCAAATCCCATTTTGCACCACAAGAAAAATAATCAAAATAATCTTTATGTGACATGCACATACAATTTTTCATTACTATTTTCAACACTCATAAACGGAAGGGGGCAAAGTAGGACAAATAGAAATATAAGGTACGGAAGTGAGACACTTCGTAGGTTAGGGTGCAATGTGAGATTTATTGTGTAATTTTGAGAGCTAATCATATTTTGGTCCCATCAAAAGTAGTCCAAAATACAAATTTCCCCCTAAGTATCCACCAAATCCACTTTGGCCCTCAACGTAATTTTGTAGCATTTTCATATTTCATGTCAAATTTGGTGATGATGATGTCATATCTGGTAATCGTACTGATAGACACGGTGACGAATAATGTTTAAGATCGATAACTTGGTCCAATCAAACCATAAACAATATCAACGATGCCGATGAGAAATTTACTAGTACTCTTGCCCGTGCCGATGGCACGGCGGCAATTTGAAAATTTATCAATAAATGAAGCAGATACTGTGGAAATGAACTACTAAAAATATTATTTTCTTAAAAAAATTGACTTTCAAATGGGGCCTCTTTGCCTTGAACAAAGGGATTAATTAAAAATTTGTATACGTAATTGCGATCGGACAAAATGGGTCGGACAAAAATTAAATTGCTTAAGTTAATTACGATAACAGTTAAAAAAATTCAAATTACAAAACTTACGTTTTTTTTAAAAAAATTTAAATTTGTATATGAAATTACAGGTCGGAAAAAAATTTAATTGATTAAGTTAATTACGATAACAATTAAAAAGAAAAAAAATACAAATACAAACTCTTGCAATCATAAAACTGTAAAACTATAAAATCGTAAAATATTAACTGTAAAACCGTAAAATCTCAGTAGAAGAGTAAATATAAAATAATAATGTAGTCATTCGCACTTGTAAGAGAATGAAGAACTTAACTTATTATCGTCAAATTCTCTCGTTACGTAATTTCTCTTATCAAAATTTTATTCAAAAGAGAATGAAGGACTTAACTTATTCATCTATCTTGGACTCTGTTAAGTAAAATCTCAAGGCACTGTGCAAGCGTCAGATTGAAATTCGACTATCCAATAAGTCGATTTAATAAGTCGTAAATTAAATAGAGACATATTTAAAATCAGTTATATGAGATAAAAGCAGATTAGATGAGATTTATATATGAGATAAAAACAGTTTAGATTAGATTAGGAATCTTCTTGACAGCCCTGATTTAGGGGGACACATATGCCAGACGGAATAAATTACAGCCGTTTGATATAAATATAAATATGCAATCTCAACCGTTTGATATAAAGTAAAATAGTCAATCTCAACCGTTTGATATAAAATAAAATAATCAATCTCAACCGTTCTTTATGAGACTGAGCTGTATTGTATAATAGATTAGAGTTGAGCTAGGGACGATGAAGACGGATTGAACCATGACGTGCCTCATTTTTGTCGTATATATTTGTGATTGGTTCAAATATTGGTTTTAAAATTCGTTGTGTATGCTTGTGTATGTGTTGTACGAGAGAGAAAGTGAGAAATGTCAGGGGGCTGTGACAACTTTAATTTTTTGTGGGTTCTTATTAATGGCGGCCTTGACATCTGATTGTGATTATCTGATCTTCAGTTATATCTCTCTGTGATATCTGATATGATTCCGCTCTATTTTTATTTATTTTTCAATATAAAATTTTGAATAAAAGATTCATACACTCTTGAGTTTTATCTCAATTAAAATTTACATAAGAGGTCATTGATGGAGAAGAAGCAAAGAAAGAGTTGTTGGAGAAGAAAAAAAAAGAAGTTTCTCTTTGGGTAATAAAAGCAGAGAAAGTGTTGCCAGAAAATAACCAAAATGTCATACACGTGAAATCTCATGTGCACCTTAATGTCAGATTGGTAACCTTCGTCGTGGCTAGGGGGTAAACTAGAAAAAAGTTATAAAATGATATGAAACTAACACAAAACTTAGGTTGGGTGTGGCAAAGTGGGACTTCATAGATACTTTGGTGGAATTTTGTATTTTTTAGTGCAATGTACTATATACTTTGGGGTTGAGAGTTTGATTCTCCAACACAATATTTTTTTAAAATAAGAGTCATAAATTCCAGAAACGACATAAGCAAAGTCTCCAACAACAATGTGTTTATCTAAGATTGTAAGTTTGAATTGTTTTCAATTTACACACTGATAAAAATTAATGAATTCATGTTTGGTATTAAAAAAAGAGATTTAAAAATAACCAACAAAAAAGACAAATGTGTAAGATACGTTGTTATACAATGACTAAAAGCATACATTATAAATGATCGAAAAACAAAGTATCAGAAATGCTAAACACACAACAACATAATTTATAAGTCTCAAAAACTGTAAAGATTAAAACACACAAAAATCTAATAATTAAAAGTCAACAAAAAAATGAAGGAACTAACAAATCACTTTTAAAAAATCATTACCACCACGTGCAACGCATGTAAACCTTACTAGTGAATCAAAAAGGAGAAATTGTGGACCGATTGCCTTTCACAAATATTTAACCTCTCTAGTACAGTGTTCTTTTTCATCAACCGCTAAAGTCCATTTAAAAAAAATTATTCCTAAAATGCCCAGATCATCTTGTTTCACAGCTCCAATGAGTTCGAAAATCACAATTATGCGCAATGAAAGGTAAATGGTTTTTTTTATTCATGAAATACGAAGCTATAATGGATCTGTGGTGGGTTAAATGATTTTTCAGTTGGGACGAAGGCGGAGAAGGAGGATGAAGAAGAAAGTTTACGACTGAGGAGATGGAAGAAGAAGGTAGATGGACGTAAACTGGTTCTTTATGCTTTTGTATCGCGGTACAAAAATCTATTTATCACGGTGCAAAATTGGAAACATATGTATCGCGGTGCAAAAATTGTTTCATCGCGATACAAAAATTAATTCATCACGGTGGAAAAATTGATTTGGAAATTAAGACTTATGTATCGCGGTGCAAATATTATTTCATCGAGGTGCAATTTTGGATTATGAAATTAAAATGATGAATCACGGTGCAAAATTTGATGTAGCGCGATTCACTAAGTAAGTTCATAGTGCGCCTTCGGTTTATTAAGGGTTTCATAGTCATTTCGCCTCGAAATGTAACTTTTTCCGGTTGAAAAAAACATTAGACTGTAGTGATTGAACACTTTAAAAAGTGGACCGACCTGAATTTTCGATAAAATTCTGGTCAGTCCATTTTTCAAAGTTTTTAACCTCAAAAGTCCACCGTTCTTTTTTTTCATCCGAAAAGACTACTTTTTGAAATATTGTTCTGTAAATGTCATCGTCTCCTTCAACAGCTCTGACAACACAATTTGGATTCGAAAATCACTATTGTTGCACAACGAAATGGGGATCGACCTGCCCGGTCAGGTCGCAGGGGTCGAGGGGGTAGTGCTCCTTCGTGTGGGTTCCTCTCGAAAGGTAAACAAGTTTTCTGAATCATTATCTATGAAACTTTAATGAAAATGTGTTGGGTTTGAGGGTTTTCACAGTAGAGATGAAGGCGAAGGAGGAGGAATAAGAATGATTACGACGGAGGAGAAAGAAGAAGAAGACTGAGGACATGGTCTGTTTCATTACGATTTTGAACCGTGGTGCAATTAGACCAGACAGTTAAACTATTTTGAATCGCGGTGCAAAAAATAATGCAATAAAATTGATGAATCACGATACAATTAAACTACACAATTAAGATATTGAACCGCGGTGCAAAAATTAATGCAATAAAATTGATAAATTATGGTACAAACATTGTTGAATCGCGGTACAATTAGACTACATAATTAAACTATTGAACCGCAGTACAAAAATTAATGCAATAAAATTGATGAACCATGGTGTCATTAAACTAGGCAGTTAAACTATTGAACCATGGTGCAAAATTAATGCAATAAAATTGATGAATCGCGTGCAATTAAACTATTGAACCGCAGTGCAAAAAATAAAACAATAAAATTGATTAACCGCGGTGTAAAAATAATGACCTGAGTAACGCGCCTACGGTTCATTAAGGTTATCATAGTTATTTTTCCACCAAAAGTGACTTTTTCCGGTTGAAAAAATATATTTTAACGATTAAAAACTTTAAAAGTGGATCGGCCCCTAAATTTTCTAATTTCACCAATAAAAAAACCGTTGGATTAGGGATTAGGGATTGGGCTTTAGAAATTAGGTGGTCAAGAGTCAGGACTCAAGAGTCAGGAATGCAGGAGCTTGGCTTGGATTGGAATTCATCCCGCCACGTTCTTTTGGGCAGTGCCAAAAACTTAAAAAAAAGGTGAAGATTTAGTCCTCAAAATTAAACATGTTGCGCACATCTTCCAACCTTTACGCCTACTTCTTACCTTTTCCCCATTCTTTACAAATTCCAAGTGATCGATCACAATGCTCCAAAACCTGAAAATGCTCAAGAAAATATCCCATTAGGAAGTGAAAATAGAGAGAAGGGAAGAATGGGAATATCCAGGAAAAGTTGGTTCGGCATTCTCAGGAAGAAGTTTCTCCGGGCATCGCCTCGTCGGGAGACTATCATAGTTCTCCATGCTAACAACACTCTAGCTAATTCAAGCTTCACCGAAGAACCAACAACCAGAAAAGAAGAAGAAGCGGATGATATCGTGGTCATTGACCAGTACACAAATATAAATGCAATATCGTCACCAGCAACTCAGAAGCCGGAGGATGATATGTTAATGTCCGTAGAAGATATTGCAGCCACCAAGATTCAAGCATACTTCAGGAGTCATCTCGTATATATTCCGCTGTATAATGACTTATAATTTCATTCAAAAACTCGTGTATTTTCATAGTGAGCGAGCTACCGATTGAGCACCAACGAGTTCACAAATAACAAGTTACAGTAGATTTGCATTTCCAAAATGCAACCATGTACAGTTGGCCTGGCTCGTTTTTGCCCCATGGCCCCGGTCCTTGCATGAACTCGTTGGTGCTCCCGACAACTCACACACAAGTTCTTCTCCTTTTAGTACTTGCATTACTTCCATCCTGTCAAACTCTCAGTACGTTTGAATTTCTAAATTTGTCGGCTGATGTTTTATTTTTATTTTACTTTTGTTGGAATGGGTAAAATATATAGGCAAGGAGGGCATACAGAGCATTGAGAAGCCTGGTGAAGCTGCAGGCAGTGGTTAGAGGGGTTTTGGTGAGAAGACAAGCACATTTAGCATTGGAATGCATGCATGCACTTGCACGGTTGCAGGTCACCGTCCGAGCACGGCAGCTCCTCGACAATTGGTCGCCTACTCATTGAGCAAATATATTTTTACATTGTACAGTACAATTTTTAATGTTCTCTCTAAACATTAGTCCATTTCACTTTGTTTTGACGGTTCAAAGTGAACCCAACTATCCCCCAATTAAACTTTGATGTCTCTTTTTCCTTTTTCTTTTTTTGTATGTTTTCAATCTTTTTATGGAAAAGGTTGAGCATCAATCCAGATATCAAATTAATGTACACATACATTTAACTTGTTGAACTAAAACCATTACCAAACCATTATGAGATGTATTTCTAAATCCAAAGTGGAACCAAACGGTCCAAACCAAACCGAGAGGTTCAGTTTGGGAGAAATTTGGGCCTGTCCCTTTTGAGATATTTTCAACCGCTAAGGTCACATATATTTTTATTTAGCCGGTAAAGTACACTTTAGAGACAAAATAACGAAGATACCCTCAATAAAAGGAAAACCACGCTCATAGCATGCGGTGCATTGAAAAATATGATGGTGCATTGCAATATCCGATGCAACTATCTCTTGGTCCTAACTTTAATTATGCTCTTCTTTTCCCACCTCCAACCACCACCCAACCCCATTTTCTCACCCGATTAATTTTTCATTCCTGTCCCATCCATTCTCTACAAACTACAATGATAAGTGTTTCTCAATTTCAAATGTAAAAAATAAGATTTCAAGATGTGCTAAAGTTGATTTGTTGGTTCATTTTTAAAGGACTTGTACAACCTGTGTGCACGAAGAATTGGTGTTTTCGGTGTACCACCATTAGGATGTCTACCATCGCAGAGAACATTGGTGGGAGGAAAAGAGAAATTATGCAGAGAATTACAATGAAGTAGCACAGTTATTTAACATCAAGCTCTCAGTAGAGCTAAACTCTCCTAACACCATGAGAGGAAAAAAAAATCCCTCCCTGGTATAGAATGCATTTTCAATATATAGGTGGGGTTCGTTCATAGGGTCGTCGATCTTTCCCAAAGGGCTTAACGTAGAGGCCTTCTTCCTCAGTAAAAAGCAAAAACGGATGGGGGATTTGTAATCTCCGGTGTGTGCATCAAAAATTCTGATGCTTGCATCACGAACAAATCTATTAAATTAATTAGCCCCATAGAAAGGAGTGAAAAGTGAAGTAGTTCGCATAGGTGAACATTATATATGTAAGGGCAAAATAGGCATGTCCTATTTTGGTTTTGTTCTCACCTTTCTTGGTCATAAAGTTTTGGTGGATATTTGGAAACAAAATCTTTAGAGGCATTTTTGGAAACAAAATATTCATAATATTTTGGTTTTCTTAGTCCTAAAGTTTAGGTGCATTTTTTGGAAACAATATATTCCTAAAGATTTTTGATTTTCTTGATCCTAAAGTTTAGGAGTTATTTTGGAAATAAAATATGTGTAAAAATCCTTCCTAAACCGTGTCTCAAGTGTTCTTGTCCATATATATGGTAATAAAATCTAGGATTTATAGTAAGTGTATTTAGTTCCTAACTCTAATCAATTCCTTGTTGGAGTTGGCTTCCTTTTTTGTAGGTCTTCTTCACGTATAAATAAAGGACCTTGGGCAGCGGCTGAAGAGGTGAACATAAAGAGAGAATTCAGAAAGCTAAGAGCAGAAAAATCAGATCCTGAAGCAGTTTTCAGTTTCCAGTTTTGTGTAGAGTTTGAATGTAGCTTCCGATAAAGCTACATCAGAAGCTACATTGAGTGTTGGTGCAGTTTGTCTTCCTTTCTTATTTTAAGAAGCTGTTTGTTTCTTCCCACGTTTTCTTTATCTATTTTTCTATGGGATTTTGCTCTCCAAGACTTGTTGTCTAGTGAGAGTGTTTTGTTTGGTGATTTCACATAGTTTTTGTAAAACAAATCATATTATTTAGTGAAAATCGTTTTTGGGCATAAGGCTAGATCTACAAGCATAGGCTTGTAGATTGTTTGGTAAACCTTTGTGTTTCAATTTGCTGCTTTATAATCAAGTCTTCTGGTGTTTATTGTTTTTGTGACCAATGTGTCTTCATTTGTAGCTTCTTCACAAAGCTACATTGGGAACTGCATTGGTAGTTTGGAGAATCCTAGCTACTATTGTTCCAACAATTGGTATCAAAGCCTCCTCTTGACGCCACTAAGAGAAGATTCTGGTTGTAGCCATGATGGATTCCCAATATGAGAATTTTGTTCGTCCTCTTACCTTAACGAATACGAATTACTCAAATTGGAATGTTGAGGAATTTGATTTTGATGAAGAGTCAATGGCTCTTTTAGCAACCAAGTTTAAAAATATTTTGAAAGCCAAAGAAAAAAATAGATCTCTATCTTCAAACTCCAAAACTGCTTTCAAACATAAGTATATTAAGTTTGTTCCCAAAGAAGACTCTTTCCAAACCTCTGAAAAATCTTTTATCAACCCTTTTGCTAAACAGTCTACATCAAGTGATAAAAATATTGATTCTATTCGATGTAGGGCTTGTCAAGGGTTTGGTCAATTTGCTAAAGATGATATTTCAGGTTTGTTTGACTTTGGAGATCATGAATCACCTGCACAATCTTCAGAACCTGCTTCTGCAATCAATGCACCTGCACCAGAACATTCAGAATCTGCAAGTTCTGGAAGTTCAGAGAATGTAGCTTAGGATGTAGCTCCGGATGCAGCTGGATCAGAAGCTACATTGGTCAGAAACCTGCCAGATGTTGAAAATGTCTCTGTACAACCTGAACCTGAATCTAGTCTAACTGATCGCAGCTATGACATTCCCAGCCGTATTCAGAAAGTCAATCCATCTTCACAAGTCATAGGTAATGTACATGATGATATGTCTACTAGGAAGAAAGGAAAGGTTGACTATAGGAAATTAACTTGCTTATCCTCTATTGAATGTGAAGATTTTCATGCATCATGCTATGTGTCTACTATTGAACCAAAGAATGTGAATGAAGCCTTAAAAGATGATTGTTGGATCAATGCTATGCGAGAAGAGCTTGATCAATTTTTAAAAAGGAATTTGGGTTCTTGGTTTAGTAAAAAACAGAACTGTTTTGAGACAACTTTTATAAACCAAATGATCAATGATTATGGATTACATAGTAATGTGTTAACCTTGTATTGTGATAACACCAGTGCAATCAATATAGCAAAAAAATCCAGTTCAACACTCTAGAACAAAACACATTGATATAAGACACCACTTTATTAAGAGACATGGTTGAACAAGAGGTTATTTGCAATGAACATGTTGAGACAAAAAATTGATGGGATGATATATTTACTAAGAGTCTTGATTTTGAAGAGATTTTCCAATCTAAGGAAATCTCTTGGTATGTGTGCCATATGATTTTACACTTAGTTAATTATAAAAAAAGAAAAAAAATTAGGCATGCTTGCATTTTGTCTTTAGAGGGCACTCTAGATCATTGACTCGCATGTATGTGCCTCATGTAGTTGCTTGGGAATTGCATTCAATATCAATTGTGATTTTTTTTGTTTATGATTCTCACTTTCTCTCCCAGTTCTTGAGCATGTTTGGAGTCCACAAAGGAAAGAGCTACCTTTAAAAATCAAGGGTTATAGCACTTTATCTTGGTACTATGGAACTTAGGTTCTCATAGGTTGATCTTGAGAAAATTGGATACCCTTGAAAGAAAAAGTGTGAAAGCTACCTAACGGAAAAGAACTACCTATGAACAAGGTTTGTGGCACCTTTCTTTTGGGACTATGAATCCTTGGATTTCATAGGTTGATAAAAAGCAAAGTGGCTTCCCTTGGTAAATAGTGTGAAAGGTTCCAAGTGGCATGTTTTTATAGCTTGAAATAAAGTAGAGTTATACTCCTAGGGAAATAAAGTACCTATGGAATTTGTGGGAGAGAAGTATGTTTGAGAAAAGAAAAGATGCAAAAATTGCACAAAAATTTATTATTGATGAATGCCCCTCCCAATGCAGCTTCATTAGGAACTACATCACTTTGATCTGGTCTTTATCACTTGTGTGTGATTGCATTTTTCTTTTGCCTAGCTTTTTGTTATCATGTTTTTAGGCATAAAATTTTAGGACATGCATTGTTGATAAGGATATCAGCTTGGTGAATTTTTTTCCTAAAATAAACTGTGCAAATCAATTTCCAAAAATCTCCATGTTGAAAAATCTTTAGTGGTTGTCTAATTTTTGTGTGGAACTAAGAGATATTGAATCTAGATACAAGGTGCTCAGTTATTGCTAGGGGTGTGATCAAGGCATGGTGAACACTTACTTGTGTTATTCAAAATCTTGGATTTTTGAGAATTCCTAAAAGATTGTTTCTCACTCTTCCTTTTTCGGTCAAATAGGGGGAGAAAGATCAAGTGTTTCTGGTGATGATGATGAATGTGATTCCTTGTAGATTCATCATGTTTGTTTTGTATGCATGCGATTGCATCATTGGTATATTCTGATTTGTGTTTAGTAAATGATTTCTAATTTTATACTTTACACAAATTCAGGGGAAGATGCGATTTTCTAACCAATGCAGGTTAGATGGTTTGATTGGTGTTGAATAATTAAACACTTGTCATTTGATTTGACCAGAAATGTTCAACAAAGGGGGAGATTGTAAGGGCAAAATAGACATGTCCTATTTTGGTCTTGTTCTCACATTTCTTGATCATAAAGTTTTGGTGGATATTTGGAAACAAAATCTTTAGAGGCATTTTTGGAAACAAAATATTCATAATATTTTGGTTTTCTTGGTCCTAAAGTTTAGGTGCATTTTTTGGAAACAAAATATTCCTAAAGATTTTTGATTTCTTGATCCAAAAGTTTAGAAGTTATTTTGGAAATAAAATATGTGTAAAAATCATTCCTAAACCGTGTCTCAAGAGTTCTTGTCCATATATATGGTAATAAAATCTAGGATTTATGGTTAGTGTATTTAGTTCCTAACTCTAATCAATTCCTTGTTGGAGTTGTCTTCCTTTTTTGTAGGTTTTCTTCACGTATAAATAAAGGAGCTTGGGCAGCGGCTAAAGAGGTGAACATAGAGAGAGAATTCAGAAAGCTAAGAGCAGAAAAATCAGATCCTGAAGCAGTTTTCAGTTTCCAGTTTTGTGCAGAATTTGAATGTAGCTTCCAATGAAGCTACATCAGAAGCTACATTGAGTGTTGGTGCAATTTGTCTTCCTTTCAGATTTTAAGAAGCTGTTTGTTTCTTCCCACGTTTTCTTTATCTGTTTTTCTGTGGGATTTTGCTCTCCAAGACTTGTTGTCTTGTGAGAGTGTTTTGTTTGGTAATTTCACATACTTTTTGTAAAACAAATCATATTATTTAGTGAAAATCTTTTTTGCCATGAGGCTAGATCTACAAGCATAGGCTTGTAGATTGTTTGTTAAACCTTTGTGTTTCAATTTGCTGCTTTATAATCAAGTCTTCCGTTGTTTAGTGTTTTTGTGACCAATGTGTCTTCCATTGTAGCTTCTTCACAAAGCTACATTGGGTACTGCATTGCTAGTTTGGAGAATCCTAGCTACTATTGTTCCAACAATATTGTGACGCCCCGCCCCTTCGTTATCTCGGTTTGCGTGCTATACTTGCACTTCTTCCTTTGTCGACTGTACGTTTGGTTTGTGAGAGGGTCTAGATATGTTTGAGAGACCATATTAAGACCAAAACATTATTAAGAGACTCCATATAGTTGTTGACTTGCTAAAGTCACAAGTCGTGACTCGACGATAGTCGGAATGCGACGCGATTGAGGGTTTGCTTGCGTTTTGTGTTCGTGACCTCGGTTTGGGTCCTAGACCTCTATAAGATGGTTTATTAACATGTTTAGATGTATTAGACTTCAAGTTGGAGGTATTCCCTAAGTCTAGCGATGATTTGGAAGTTTATAAACCCTCTTGCTTTGTTTTGCCCTTAGCGATTTCCTTCAGGCCAGTCATGTTTTGGGCAAACTTCGGGAAAATTCTGGTACTAATACACTGAATAGAATTTTCTAAAAATTTAGTATGTTTTACTTTCATACGTTAGGATACTCTCTGTAAAATTTGGTAATTTTCCAAAGTGTCTAAGTACCTCAATTAGGTCTTGACTTACGGCTGTGCCAGAATTCAGTTTTCAGAAAAACAACTTCTGTACTTGATTTTGTTGTAACCATATCTTGATGTATATAAGTCCAAATGGAGTAATTTAAAATCCTAAAATATAATTCAATGAGTCTAGTTTCATAAAAATCAAAAATCACCTCATTTGGAGTTGTGAGCGATTTATGGTCGATTTTACAAGATTGACTGTCCAGCCTGAGCTTCCCAGGCGCCCGCCTCAAAAATGTTTGGGAGCAAATTTGCAAATTTGGAGATGGGTCAGAGTCCCAGGCGCCCGCCTCAATAATGTGAGGCGCCCGCCTCAACATAAAAATGTCTCTTACGGGATTTTTGCCATGTTTTGAGTTTGGACGAATTATACCTATCCTACCCTCATTAAACCCCCTCTAAACCCTTCCTAACCTCTCATACTTAACCCTAAACATGTACTAACATTAGTTGGAAGTTAATTAAGGTTAGATTAGTGATTGATTAGTCCTAATCTCTACTAATTGTGCAAGGGAAATGTCTATTGTGCCCTTCTTATTTTGGGGGTATAAATACCCAAACCCCTTTACCATTGGCTGAAATCTCTTCATTTCTTCCTCTCATTCATACGTATTATAGAGAGAGAGAGTCCAAGGGAGATTCAAGCCCTAGCTTCCTTCTCTCTTCGATCCAAGACGATCTACCCACCCGATTGCCTTCAAACTTCGGAATCTTGAAGCCCTCGACGAGTAGAACAACTTCACCGATCGGATTTGTGTTCTCTTGAGTTTTCACTCAAGCTAGGTAAGTTACTTTCTTTTGATTTTGGTTCATTGGCCCTAAGGAAAACAACTTATATGCTATTTGTGGGCAATGAACACTTGATAGGCTATGTTTGCCCAATTTTGGGGATTTTTGGAAGTATGAACATGTTAGGAGCATTTGTAGATGACTTCTATGGTTGTTGATGTGAATGATTATCCTTCATATTGTGTTTCTAGGATTGGGAACATGCTAGAAATCATGTTTACATTATATTTAGGTTTATTATGAAAGTATGCCTATGATTGGGGCTTTGGATTTGTGAACTCTCTATATATTATGAGAATGATCACTTAATTGAAATTATATGGTTTATGAAATGGGTTGTGATCTATGTTGGGTTTTGTTTTGAATTTTAGGCTTGAGAATCAACCCCCAACTTATTGGAGAAATTGTTGTTATTTGAAGCGTGTGTTAATGTTGATATGGATGAAAGGTTTGAGAATGAAACTTAGTATGTAGACTCTACAGAGTCGTAATAGGTTCGATATTGTGCTAACGAACTCGGGTTGAAGTCCTACGTCATTTGGGTTTCGTTGACTATATCTATGATGAATTCTTGGATTTTAGGCTTGGGAAATAAGCCCGGATTATTTTTGGGATAAACTCTATAAACTTGAATGATGTGCTAATCTTGGGTTGTATGAAATGCGTATTTAATGAAGTGCGATATTAAGACTCAATGGAGTCATTTTAGGTTCGATAAGATGTTAGTAAGCCTTATGTTGAAATCCTACGATGTTCGGGTTTGGTTGGTTTTGATTGTGAGTACCCGAGCATCTCGAATTGTGTCCCCTTTGTGACACCCATGATATAGAAGCTTATTGGGGATTTATTTAGAGCGTGCTCGTAGAGCACGGAGCATTAGAGACCAACCTATGACCTCGTATGCCCTTAGGAAATGATTGTTTGAATGAGTTCCCTCTTAGGGAATTTGGTCGCGTGCACATGATAGCACTCCCGGGGTTTTGACTACGAGTTAGTTTTGGTACCCTCGAGATTGGTTTGAGAAGTCGATGAATTATGACAATTGGGACTATGGATGAGTCCGGTGTGCTTTTGAGTGAAACCAAATGCTAAGCCTTGTTTGTGGTTGTTCTTAGACTAAATTATAGTCTTTGATTTAATCTTGAGTAGAGGACTATAGTAGACCCCATATTGTGAATTGTTGAGCTTATATGCTATTCTTGAATTGGTGATGACTTGAGGTTTATGAATACCTCAATATGTGGTTTTGAACTAAACTTACAAGTTAGTTGAACGTGTTAAGTGTGTACATTTATGTGCATGGTTTATTGGGTTTTGTAGAGCATTATGACCTACTTGCCTTGATGAATCCTTTTGTGATGAACTTGGTCTTATTGGTTTATACAAGTAAATATCTACTTGAGCATCTTGATTTTGAGTCCAGCTGGCGTCTTGCTCGTTTTGTCGGCAATGGGACGATTCATAGCCTTTGGAAACATTCGCTATGAATCGCCGCATTGGTACCCTTTATCCTCACCATGTGGCCAATGGTGGGATGTGGTCTCGTATTAGCGGCTCCTAGCCTGATATTGAGCTCCCATTTCTCATCCTCGGGTTGGATGAATGTAACGAGATACTCATTAAGGAAAACTGGTGAGTAATGATCATTTGAGGAATGAAACCCTGTTTATGATCATTTGAAAGGCTAGGCCCAGTTCCTGATTTTACGTGCTTATGTATAAGCACTTATATGAAAGATAACATGCTATGTGGTTTATGAAGTTTATGTTACATGATGACTTGATACAAGTTAGTTATTGGTATGCTATTTAGATACCATGATTTTATACATGTTTGTGCGTTATGCCATGCCACGACATGCTATGCCATACAATTGCATTTAGTAACTTACTGGGTCATTATGACTCATTTCGTGTGTTGTTTTCCTTAGTTTTTGCAGTGATCCCGTTAGTACGCGTGGCGGCTTCGGATAGTGATTCCTAGAAGGTGGTCTTCCGGGCTTTAAGCTTGGATTTATTATTATTATTGTTGTTATGTATTTGTGAGACACGATTGTAAAGTTATGTAGACTTTACTTGGGTAGACTATGTTAGTATTGTGTTATCGTATTATTTTGGTAGCCGACTTGTTTGGTCGAGCTGTTGTATCTCTTATGAGTTGTTCCCTTTTATTATTCCGAGCATGCTTTAGCTCACCCATTCTATTATTGTTGGTATTGTCATCTCCGACGACGTTAGTCGTGAGACTTGGGTTTAGTTGTTAGAATTTGAATATCTTATTCTTTTAGTTGATTTATTCCTCCGGCATGTTTTAGCCGTTGAGTTGTTGTTTATCAGGTTGGGTTCTGTTGTTTCGCCGGCCTTAGGTTGCCGATGGTTTGTTGTACGTGCGCAATGTTGCGTCACGCGAGTCGTAGATTTGTCGAGAGATAGTCATCTCTCAGCCTTCTATTCCTTAGTTTTTAATTATAGGCTTTGGTCCCACTTATGATTTGCTTCCGCAGATTTTAGTTTTTGGTTATTCGGTTTTGCCGTTATGGCTTTTCATTCCTGTTTAGTGTTTGTTGGTTCAACTCTGGACTCGCACTACTACGCTTAGCGGGTGCTTGTCCGTCTTTTAGCTTGTCTTGACGGCACGACCTTGGGATTCCGCATTGGAGTCCGGGTCGGGTCGTCACAGTTGGTATCAGAGCTATAGGTTAGCTATTTCGCCAGGATAGGTTCCTTGGCCTAGTTTGGGTTGGGTTTATTGTTGAGTTATTAACGCTGAGTGTTCTTTGTAGGCGTATTATGTCAGGAATTTGGCGTGGAGCTAGTTCTAGTAGACCCCGTTCGGGTACAACTCGTGGCAACGAGAGAGGGGAGAATGTTATGGATCCGCGTGTGACTCCTCAGCAGATGTTTGGGATGGAAGACAATTCTATCATTCTTGCGAGATTCTTGAAGTTGGAACCTGAGAGCTTCGATGGAGGACCCGATGCTTCTAAAGCAGAACTTTGGATAAAAAGCATGGAGAAGATCTTTGCAGCTATGGGTTGTGCGTCAGGGGAGATGGTGACCCTAGCAGTGTTTAAATTCAGTGCGGTGACCATTGGTGGCATGTGTTACGAGATAGTTGGAGACACCATGGAGTGCCTCTAGTGTGGGAAAACTTCACGATGGAGTTTATGGCACAGTTCATTCCGGCAGTAGTTCGGGAAAGAAGCGAAGCGGAATTCATGGCATTAGAACAAGGAGCTATGACGGTGGCTCAGTATTCAGCGAAGTTCACAGAGTTGGCTCGCTATTGTGGTTACTTAGTACCTGATGAGGCTAGGAAGACCCAACGGTTTGTGAAGGGCCTAAAGCTGAAATATCGTAGGCGGCTCGTTAGTTACAACTTACGGATTACCGAGTCGTGTGGATCGCGTATGCATGGAGTTGGACATCGAGGGTATGCTCGAAAGAGAGCCTCGAGTACTATTAGGGGCAATGATGGTAATAGAGGGCGTCGGCACCTCGAAAGTTAATCAAGAAATCACACGTCTTGGTAGGCGGGTGGCGTTCCTACCTCTAGTCGGAGGAGCGAGGCGGCAGTTAATATGTAATTTTTGTATGAGGGACGGGACATGCCGAGAAACGGATGTTGGGGTAAATCGGGGAAAGTGTTTCGCTTGTGGCGGTGATCATGTTCGTAAGGATTGCCCGAAGATGAGGGTTAATCAGTCTGGGAGTACTAGTCAACAATCCAGTGGCTCCAAGAGAGACAGTGGTGGACGGCCTAGAGTTTGAGGTCGTGCGCGCGTGGCGGTTGGCCATTGCGGAGTTTTGAGACCTATCCGAAATAGGAAGGTATATTCTTGTATATATATATACGTAAATTATACCGTTGCTACTATTACCGTTATTATGAGTACACGTTTTAATCGGTAGCTCATGTGCATTCATACATACATTATATGGTGTATTGTGTATTATTGGTTATTTGCTCGATCGGGAATAATACCCCAATGTGAGATCGATATATTACATGGTTTGTTTTGTGGATTACCGGTAGGTAATCACATGTGGTATATGGATTCTTGATTAGTCTATGTATATATAAGACTGTGCTATATATATAGAGTTGTGGTTTTGTGTGGTTATATATAAAGGCCATAGTATGTATATGTATATATATGAAGTATGAATTGTATATTGATACTTATCGGTTTGGTATGATGTTTGTATATTCTGTAAAGATATGTTTTATGTAATGAATAATATGATATTATATTAATGTTAGTGGTTACTATGCGAGTAGGATACCCACTCGACTTGTGAGAAGGTTGAAGGTTGCGATTTAGAAGATAATCATGGTTACACGGGAGAGATTGACGCTTCACCGTGAGTATTGAGACGTTAACGTTGTGTTAGGATGCTTAGTGTATGCATTGGTTGTAGACTTGGTCTAGAGCTCAAGAAAGGATAGTTTTGCGGAGTATAGACGTTTCGGGCATTAGTAGCCTTGGCAATTCGTTGTGATTACTAGGAAGCCATCTTGGTTGAGTGTACTAGGTACACGAGTTTTGTGGTAGATATGATTGTTGTTTGTCAAGGTAATAGACCTTGTTACTTGGTTTGATTTTTATTCAGTTACGTGCATTAGTTGTAGGAAACACCTACTTGATGCATTGCATAGTAGTATATTAAATTCTCATCTCATAATATCATGTTCATTCATTTCCTTAGCATAGGAGACTATTAAAGGATGCTTAAAACCTTTTTAATCATGAACCTTCGCATCCTTGCAACGGAAACTTTTGAGTATCCAATTTAGCCGGTACCCTAAATTGGTGATCAAAAGTGGTTCGTTGTTGGACTAGGATTGGTATGAATTATGGTAGAAATTGACTATACCCGTTACCAAATGGAATGGACTGAAATGGAATGAATTTTTTAAAACACATCATTAATGTGCTATTATGTGTTCTCACCCGCAATGGGGAAATCGCGAGTGTGATTTACATGGTTTGAAATGCCAATTTGGTTATCTTTGATTTGTTTGTAAATTGCTCCATAGGAAATTATTAATTTTTGTAACTTAGAATCTTTTGTGCTTGAATTTCATGATGTGCCCCGAAACAAATAGTTTCGGTAGTTGAATGTGTTCTTATGTTGAAGTTTGGGATTTTGCCTACATGATTGGTGTAATGTGCTCTTGCGTGTATTCGTGACTCAAGCATGAGTCATATTGTTCCCGATAGAAGGTGTTTGATGTCGTGTCTATTGAGATTTCGTAGACTTTTGAATTTGGATTATTAGATTTAACCCTCGTGTACATTGTGGTGGTAGACTCAGAGATCGAGTCTAGGTAGATGGTTTTGAACTCGATGTATTGTGGTTTGTATCATGATTTAGAATTCGGGACGAATTCTTTTTAAGGTGGAGAGGGTGTGACGCCCCGCCCTTTCTTTATCTCGGTTTGCGTGCTATACTTGCACTTCTTCCTTTGTCGACTGTACGTTTGGTTTGCGAGAGGGTCTAGATATGTTTGAGAGACCATATTAAGACCAAAACATTATTAAGAGACTCCATAAAGTTGTTGACTTGCTAAAGTCACAAGTAAAAGTAAATGACTTGGCGAATGCGGCCGATTGAGGGTTTGCTTGCGTTTTGTGTTCGTGACCTCGGTTTGGGTCCTAGACCTCTATAAGATGGTTTATTAACATGTTTAGATGTATTAGACTTCAAGTTGGAGGTATTCCCTAAGTCTAGCGATGATTTGGAAGTTTATAAACCCTCTTGCTTTGTTTTGCCCTTAGCGATTTCCTTCAGGCCAGTCATGTTTTGGGCAAACTTCGGGAAAATTCTGGTACTAATCCACTGAATAGAATTTTCTAAAATTTATTATGTTTTACCTTCATACGTTAGGATACTCTCTGTAAAATTTGGTAATTTTCCAAAGTGTCTAAGTACCTCAATTAGGTCTTGACTTACGGCTGTGCCAGAATTCAGTTTTCAGAAAAACAACTTCTGTACTTGATTTTGTTGTAACCATATCTTGATGTATATAAGTCCAAATGGATTAATTTAAAATCCTAAAATATAATTCAATGAGTCTAGTTTCATAAAAATCAAAAATCACCTCATTTGAGTTGTGAGCGATTTATGGTCGATTTTACAAG
>JABEVN020000805.1:0-27994 GCA_013146195.2 Codonopsis lanceolata | reverse complement strand
TACCAAGATTTCTCCTTAAATAAGCAAACCTGGTGGCATCCAAAGGGTTTTGTGGAGAATGTCCGCTAACCGATGCTCGCTTGAACATATTCCAAACCGATGTTACCTTTTTCCACATGATCTTTGAGGAAGTGATAATCTGATATCAATGTGCTTTGTCTTGGAGTGCATCATCGATTTTAGAGATCGAATTGGCCGATGTGTTGTCACACATGATTGGGCGCTTTCGCCTTGATGTTGTAGTCCACTAGTCGTTGCTTCATCCATGGTCGAGAGCAACAAATGCTTGCAAAGAATGTATTCGCCTTCAGGGTTGAGTTTGCAACCGATCCTTGTTTTCTTGCAAGACCATGAGACAAGTCTATTTCCAAGAAATTGACAAGTCTTAATCGGTGCTTCTTCGCCACTTTTGTGTCGCATAATCAGATCCGAGTATCCAACTAGATTGAAATTGTTGGTTTTGGAATACCGTATGCCTAGATTTGTTGTTTTTGAGACATATCTAATGATACGCTTAATAGAAGCAAATGTGACTCCTTTGGATCTCGCCTCGAAATCTAGCACAAACACAAACACAAACATAATGTCGTCTACTAAGAAGAAGGTAGTAAGAGGAACCGATTTCCTCTCGGTATTTGTCGATGTTCTCTTGCTTTCCCTTCTCATCTTTTCAAGATGGCGCTTAGACATTGGAGTTTCAATCCTTTAGCTGAATCAAGACCGAACTTCGATTAGTTCCTTTGCATATTTGGTTTGGCTGATGAAGATTCCATCCGAAGTCCGTTGTATCTCGCAGTCCTGAAAGTAGGTAAGTTCACCCATCATGCTCATCTCGAACTTGCTTTGCATCGCCTTCTCGAATCTTTTACACAGGCTTTGGTTAGTTGATCCAAAGATGATGTCGTCCACATAGATTTGTACCAAGAGAATGGCCTTTGTGTTTGAGGATGAATAAAGTAGTGTCTATTCTTCCTCTCACGAATCCTTGTTCTATTAAGAACTTGGATAGTTTCATACCAAGCTTCTAGAGCTTGCTTCAGTCAGAGAGCTTTCTTGAGTCGGTAGACGTGATCCAGCTTTGTCCGAATGACAAACTCGAGGTTGTTCCACGATACGCTTGAAGATCACCATTCAAAGGCACTCTTTACATCCATCCGATACACTTTGAAGTCCATGAACGAGGCATAGGCTAGAAAGAGTCTCGATTGCTTCTAGTCTAGCAATGAGCAAAAGTTTCATCAAAGTCAATTCCTTCTTCCCTGCCTGTAGCCCTGCAACCGCCTAGCTTTATTTCTCGTGACATTTCCTTCATCTCTTTTGTTTCTCGAAACCCACTTGGTGCCGATGACGGATGATCACGGCCTTTGAACTAAGCTCCACACCTTACATCTTTCAAACCGGTTCAACTTTTCTGCATAGCTTCAATCCATTATGATCTTCGATAGCTTCATCAATCTTCTTTGGTTCGAGTTCCGATACAAATGCATAAGCAAACATAGTTTCTTCTCGAACTTTATTTCTCGTACGAACTCCTGTGTTGAGATCACCAATGATTTGAGAAATGGGATGATCTCTTGCTTCAATAATCAGCTTGAGGAAGATCACTTCCTGGGTTCTTCCTTAAGAATTCTGAGTAGGTTGAGAAGGAGATTCACCAAAATCGTTCAAGAAATAGGATCTTCAAACCTTCATTTTCGTGAACAAGAAGGATGAGTGATCTGTAAAGGTGCTTGGGGTAAAAACAAGAGATGGGTTGTGGTCAACAAGAGTTGCCTGTACCGGCAGAGTTCTTGTTCACCAAGGAAGGGTTATCGGTACTTGAGGGGTCCGCAGCTGCCGCTTTGTGATGAGGAGTGGAAGTGGATGATGTATTATTTTTGTCTCATCATTATCGGGAATCATTAACGTTCGAACTTTTCACAGGCTCTAACAAGTCATATTCATCAAAAAACATGCCTGATTCTAAAATTTTAAATTAGTTTTCTTGAAAATCTGAAATGCTTTTGAATGTTTGGAATACCCGAGAAAAATTCCTTCGTCGATTTTGCATCAAATTTTCCTCTATATTCTTTTCCGTTATAAAGAATAAAACATTCTGATCGAAGATTTTAAGAAATCCTATGTTTGGGGATCTTCTCTCCATATTTCATATGGAGTTTGTTATGAAACTTGTTTACCGAGGGATCTGTGGGTAAAACATGCGGTGTTGGCTATTACGCCCGAAATACTTTGGAAGTTTAACCTGCCAGCATTATTCTTCTTTGCTTCAATTAGTGTTATTACGTTCTTCCGATTCGGCTACAGTTTTGTTGAGAATGCCGTGGCGAGAGAAGTTGTGGCGATGCCGATCCGTGGTCATCGCGGTACTTTTCGCCATTGTTCTTGAATTCGATCTTGGATTTAATGGATCTTATGTAAACTTATGTCTTCAAGCTTTTGAGTTTGAAGTCTTAAAAGCGATGACTAGATCATACGTTTCATCTTTAGATGTCATAGTTTCAATCAAGTGAATGCTAGAGTAGTCATCAGCTACACAAATTGTGTCTTGTCTCTGGAATCTTGTGATTGGTCCAAAGAGATCCATATGCGAGTTGAAGAGGTACGTTTGTTGACAATCTGGACTTTCTTTTGAAGGAAGACTTGGAAAGTTTTCTAGTTGACAAGCTTTACAACTTATCATGGTCGGCGGACAAAGTAGGTAGACCTTTGACAAGCGTTTTGGAGGAAGCTTGGAGAGAAGTGATTGAAGTTGAGGTGTTGAGCACAAGTTGAGAATCTCCCTAGAAGATTTAAGTCCACGACATAGGCGTTTCCTTGTCTATTGCTTAGGTCGATGTGGCGGGATTCAGCGTCTTTGATGAGGCAACGGTTGGAGTTGAATTGGCATAGAAGTCCTTTGTCCTGAGGGTGAGGATATGCTCAAGATTGTGCTTTAACCCACTAGAGAAACTTTGTTGATGGAGAGACTTCCTCTAGTAATTGAGCCATATCCATTGTTTTCCTCTTGCATTATCTCCAGAAAATAACGGTGGGTCCTTTTGCTTGACTATATACGTAAGAAGACTTACGTTCCGATCATGTGTCTTGGCGACCAACGTCTAGGTACCGAATGTCTTTGTTTCGATTCTATAGCCATGAAGCCATTCTGAAAAAGAAATTAAAGCAAACAAGGTACCCTTTATTTTCTTTTTCGGTCCTAGGATTAGCAACCTTTTGGAACCCATACAAGCGACCTTGAGAGAACTAGGTCTCGGATCTTGGAGGTGAACCTTAGCAAGCATTACGGTGCCGGATGGCCTAGCAATTGCAAGAGTGACATAAATGGAAAGTCCATAGAAGCGTTAGTGACTTCTTGAAGAGTACTTATGATTATTCCTTTTCTTGACATCCATTCTTGGTTCGAATTTTGTTTGTTGATGGTAGACTTAATTGGTTTCTTTCGAATCTTTCTAGGTAGGTTACCAACATACTTAGCTTTAGCTTTTCTCGTTGATTACTTTTTTCGTAAGGATTCGGTAGAATACCTTTAAGTTTACCTTCAACAGTAAGTATGAGCCTTGCTCTGCTTTCATAGACAAACTTGATAGTTACCTGGGTAGAGGTTTCATTAGGTCTACCGCCAGCGTACTTTGCCTTAGCATAGCTTCTTAAGCAGCGGACTTCACTTTCTCTACCGTTACCTTATCGGGTTTCTCATTTGAGTCGATCATTTTGGCTTTTCCTTTCGAACTTTGGGGGGTAAACGTAAGGACACTTGAATAACCAAGGCCTTGTTTCCCTATATTTCCAAATGTACATTTAGAGAGGAAATATCATTTGCGATCTCGGAGGATTCACCTTTCTCTATGGTCAAGAGATTGTCGGAAGAGGCACATCGAATATCCTATGCCAGTTTTATCATTACTAGATTTTTGGCTTGAAAGGATTTCTTCGAATGCATCCTTGGAGCTGTTCCAGGAGTCAATTGTCTTTTGCAAGGCAATTTTCTCTAGGTCAAGTCCTTTGATGTGCTCAGATAGACAATCAATTTTGTCATAAAGGAATTTGTTTTCTTCCTTGACTTGATACTCTCTTGTTGACTATTGAGAGTTTGAATCTCATTTGCCATCATAGATTTCTCATTTGTAAGTTTCTCACAGTTCTTGGCCGGTTTAACATAGGCTACTCTAAAGGAATTAAATTCTTCAAGCATATCACGATTATCCTTGAGAAGTTCTTCCTTCTGAAGTATCCTTTGTTGGTTTCATTTTTGTCCAAAGGACTAGGTGAAACTACAACTTCATTTCGAGTCATAGGTAGGACTGAATCATGAGCTATTAAGCATATGTTAGCTTGCTCACAATCCTCTTCCTCCTCTTACGAATCGGTCTCAAACCATGTAGCAACCTTTGTTTGTCTTCTATGTCTTCAGCCAACATACCCTTTTGTTTTTGAAATTTTCTAAAAGAGGGTTTTCGGTATGCTTCAAATTTTGGCTTAGGACATTTTGAAGCAAAATGACCAGGTTTCCTACAGTTATAACACACAAGCTCTTCCTTAGATGAGCTTTCACCATTTTTCCTAAAAGGTTGTTGGTGTGTGTTCTTCCTTCCATATTTTGCAAATTTTTGAAAACGTTTTACAAACATGGCAAATTGTTCGTCTGATAAAAAGTCATTTTCATAGGAAGAAGTGGAAGGTTTGGTTTCAACAGTGATTTCTTCTTGGACCATGGCTGGCAAAGACACAGTTCTGAACTGTTTGTCTTGCTCTAGAGCTTGATTAACTTCAAGTTCATAAACCTTCAAACTTGCGTAGAGACTACGAAGAGTCATCTCGTTTAAGTTCTTGGATTCTTTCATAGTCGTGGTCTTAACATGCCATAAGCTACCTAGAGAGCCTAAAAACCTCATGTTCATTTCCTTTTTGTCATACGTTTTACCTAGAGAAAAGTAACTATTAATTACCTCACTGAAGCGATCGTATGCTTGTCTCAAGGTTTCCTTAGGATCCTTTTTGAAAGAATCAAACTACTGGATGTATGTATATTTTATGTTATCTCTTGTGTCTTGGTCTCCTTTCAAGTATTCCACAAGAGCTTTC
Source organism: Codonopsis lanceolata (assembly GCA_013146195.2). Taxonomy (NCBI): domain Eukaryota; kingdom Viridiplantae; phylum Streptophyta; class Magnoliopsida; order Asterales; family Campanulaceae; genus Codonopsis; species Codonopsis lanceolata. Next base: position 22,912 of record JABEVN020000805.1, on the reverse strand, counting down.
CACATCTCTTTTGCAGTTGTACATCGAATCACTTGCTGGTATGTGCTTGTGTCTAGAGAGCTAGTGATTATGTTGATTGCTTTACTGTCAAGTTCTACCAGCTTTCTATCATCCTATGTCCATTCAGATTCTTCTTTAGGTACTTGAGAGATTCCCAATGAGGCTAGAAGATTTGCCTTCATTGGTACATGTTGACTGCTTGATAACACATTTCCATAATCTGTTGTCAATAAAGTTCATGAATCTCATTACTTTATCCTTCCATACATCAAAATGTCCTTCGTCCAATATTGGGACGTGGTTAGCATTAGATGTAGGCAGCATGTAGTGTGTTTATGTCATTATATCGTATCTCTCAAGAGTTTAATCTTGGAAAAACTTGTTTTCAAAGAGTAAGGCTCTGATACCAATTGTGGGTCCCAATGGGCACAATAATAAGCTAGAAGGGGGGTTGAATAGCTTATTAAACACTTAAAACTTTTTAGTAAATACTTTGAAAGATACTTGCAATCTATTGAAAAGATTCAAGTAGCGGAAGACCTTCAAAGTAGTTGTTCCAGGTCTGCCGATAAGGACTACCGGTAGACCTTTATAAGTTACTTAAGTTCTGCTGTAAATGGATAAAGATAATCAAAGTAATTATGTAGTGAAATATCAGACAAACAGTAAGGAATAACACAAGTATTTTGGGATGGTTCACACTATAATGAGTGCTACGTCCACCACCAAGGCAGTCAACCTTGGATTTAAATTGTGCACTATGTTTTCCACTAGATCAATTACAAAGAATATCCCTAATGGATCGTGTACAAAATATTGACTTGTGTTTGGGGTCTAAGGAATTAAATATCTGTAAAAACAGGATATTTAATTCGTGCGTGTATATAGTTAATGAAAGTAAACAACAAGAAGATAAAGCAATAAGTGTTGATGAGCAGCTTCTTGTTGTTGACGAGGACTTGTAGATCTGTTGAGGATCTCTTGATTGCACTGAGTTGAAAGACTTGGAGTTTATGAAGTTTCAGAGCAATCCTTTAAGTGTTCGATTGATTCTGTACAGTGTTTATGTTCCAGTCTTCAATGGCAGCATTTATAGCAGGTGCACTTCAAAAGATCCGTTCGAGAAGACGAATACTTCAACATCTCTTTTCATCAATGCATTAAATGCATGGGGCTGTCAGTCAAGGATTTTCATCTTCACAGATATCTAGAGCAGGGAATGATTTCTGAGATCTTCAAAAGGTGGGCGATTTAGGTGTCGATCGAGAGTTGTTGCGAGACTAGGGGACGATGCCTTTTCACGCTTTCATTGTTCGGGCGAAAAGTCTTCTACTTTTCGCTTTTCGGAAAGTTGCTTTCGGCGGCTTGACATGTCAGGGAATGTCTTGGATTAATTCAAATAAAGATTAGGATAAGTTTGAATTAATCCAATTAATCTTTGCTGGATAGGACACGTCATAGAAGACTAGGTGGACACGAGGTCTGCCGTTTTGCGAGCTGAAAGCAGGTCTTCCGATGAAGCTTGTGGAGAGGTCTTCCGTTGAACCTATGAAGTCCTATAAAAACTATACTAGGCAAAGTTCTATACACAGTTGCCACGCTAATCGATACGCAGCCCAATTAGCCACTGAAATATAAAACTAATGTAATGAATTGAACAGATATAAATCTAACATAAGAATCAACAGGTAAACATCAGGAGGAAGCGCTATGTTTGAAGCCCCAGTTTGATGACCAAAGTTATTGGTTGGGAGGTAAGCGGTAACTTGTCCCTACGTGTTGTAGCTTCTGGGATCAATATTTGGGCTGTTTTGTAGCGGGTTGGTTGTGGGAAAAGGAAGATTTCATGGATACTGCTGTGGGGTATTGGTATTCAGAGGAGCGTAGTTCATGTTTGGGATGTCGGTATTCGGAAGAGGGTTGGTATACTGATATAAAGGGTAAGTGCTTGGGAAGGAGAGGCCACTATTTAGGTACTGAGGTGGCGAGTTGGCGTTCTGAGTTTGAGGGTTAAACAGGTTGGAATCTGGAAGAGGGTTGGTGTATGGGGGAACAGCTGAGGTTGATGCCTCATGGGGTCCCATAGAGGAAGAAGTATTTTCTAGGTTTGGTTTCAAGCCTTGTATGAGGGTTGCCATCTGGTCCATTAGGCGATCGGCATGTGCATTTAAATTTTGTTCCATCCATTACTACATGGCAGGGGAAGGAGCATAACCGAGAGCCCCTGTATCTGTATCTATGGGAGTCTGTTCATTTTCGGCAGCCATTCTAACTGAAACTGATCTCGGTATTCAAACCCAAATCTGTACTGTCTAAATTATTCTCTGTATTCAAACCCAAATATGTACTGTCTAAACTGTCTTCTGTATTTGAGGTTAACTCTCTTATCAAACGACCAAAATTATCTCTTCCCTTCCAGGTACGGGCTAGGTTTCTGGGAAAAAGGGGTGAAGAAGGTGTGACTCAAAGGCTTGGGGTTGAAAGGCACAATGTGCATACATTTTTTAAAAAAAAATTTAGAGTTGGCCGGACAAGCATAACTTTGTTTTAACTTTCTTTATTAGGTCCTAGAACAGTATATTCTTTCTCTAGAGTATAAGACCTTCGAATTCCATCTGCCTTTCGACTTCTCAAGATCAGACAAATCATAGGCGAAGGACCTATACTCTTTCCGGGATCCACCATCCGAATCATTCTAATGAGATACCGTCAATTTTAATGATTAACCCCAATGTATTTAAATCAAAAAGATATCTTCTTACCACTGAGATTGGTCATTAACTTTGAGATACAAAAACCGACAAGTCAAATGGAGTGTCCTAGAAGATATACATGCAATCTAGCGTGGTTGATGTAGGGGGTAGGTTGGCTTTGGTATAGGGTAGCAGTTCGGAATATTCCTATTTGAGTGAACGTGTGTGGGTCAACTAGGAAAGCTAGAAACATTTTACAGTAATATAAAGCACAAAAAATGTTGTCTTTCTTGTTTTGTGTGGATTGTCTCGGTTGATTAGTTTGAATACCATGAGAGACGGAGCGATTGCGCGAGACAGACATTCCAACAATAAATATAAAGAAAAGTGAGAAAACTATTTATCCCTATTATTATATTTTTGTCCTAATCCCCAAAATAAAATTGACATAATGAAATAATATTTACATGTGAGGCATTTTGCCAGCAGAAATGTAAAATGTTGGTTGCAAACGCAAACAATAATAACAAAGCAGCATGTATATTATATTGTATTGACAAAGCAATTAATATTTTCAACACATATTTATACATGTACAAAATTTAAAAATCCAGACTATGTGTAAAATCATGTTAAGTGTGTAAAAATAATTTATCAAACCTAATAAAGTTGAGTCTTGCCCTCATTTATTTTTTATTAAAAAAACAATGTTCCCCAGTAGAGTCGCCACTGTGAGAACCCCGTTTTGAAACTCCCGTCGTCCGCCATGAAAACGACGTGTTTCAAGAAACATCTGAGCGCATGGAATGTGCCTTGTCTCGTTGTGGACTCTAAAGGTGTGTATGTACAAAGTCGTCACCTATATTTTAAGGTTAAACAGAGAAAAAGCAATTATTCCAAAAAATATATAGGTTCGATGACTAGGTTACGAGTTAGGAAGAGGTTAGGCATCCAACTCACCATTTCGGTCTCATTTTAGGGGTTTAAAATAAGTTAACATGCTTTTAAAATATATAGTCTAGAAGAATTATTTATTATGTGTGTGTGTGTGTGTGTGTGTGTGTATATATATATATATATATATATATATATACGTTATGTATTTATAGCATACATCATTATGTTATTTACATTATTATTTATCTACTAATATTACTATCTACATTGCATGCATAATATAATATTCTACATTTATATTAACGGGATAAGACAAATAAATTTATACTTACCTCTTGTAGCATGAATGTCTAACCCGGTATATATGCCTAGGCTTAGCCCAATAGGCGCTCGAAGATTCTGATTTTGTTTCCCATCTCCTTCCTATAAAGGAAGTCTTTCTTCTTGTTGTGTGTTGTGTTGCTGTGCTATTGTGTGTTGTGTTGTTGTGTGATGTGTGTTGTGTTTTTGTGTGTTGTATTGTTGATCGGCTTGTCGGAGTGGCAGAACGAGGAGACTTTCTTCAATTCTTCTTCTTTGGCTTCTTCGGTAGAGGAGGCTCGGAAGGCGTGTATTTGAATGTGGAGTGTGACTGCAGGGATGTAATTTTGGTGTTTGTGGTCGTTGTGGGGTGTTGGATGGGTGAGAAATGAGGGAGCCGAAGCCTCCTATTTATAGGAGAAAGACGGTCGATCAAACGACAGTGTCTTGAGATTTTAGTGCATGGCATGCAAGGTGGAAGCATGGGAGCGAAGACAGCGCAAAACGCATGAAGCGGTTGGAGGAAACGACAACGTTTTAGCGTACATGAGGAGAGAAGGGGATGGAGCGGCTACAAGGTGTGGGAGGCAGCTCCAAGAGAAGGGTAGCGGCTCCATGGGGCATTTCACGACCAAGTTTGGTTTTCAATCAAGCCCTTCATGTTTGTTTTGTTTTGTTTTGATTTGTTTGTATATTTAATGCCGATTAAGTCCAATTACCTGAAATTCTAACGAAAAGTTATTTTTATAAGTTCAATAATTTTATAAAATATATATTATCATTATCATAGGACATTATATCGTAGGGGTACGAAATTGGAGTGTCTACACTATATTAGCTTGGTGAAATTCTTTTTCTAAACTAATTTGTGTAAAATAATTTCCGAATATCTCCATGTTGAAAAATATTAAGTGGAGGTCTAATCTTTGTGTGTATTTATAAGATTGATTCTGGATATGGGCTACTAAAGTGTTGGAAGGATTTGATCAATATTTGGGTTTCACTTAATTGTGTTTTCTAAAAAACTTGGATTAATTTGAGGAATCATAAATGTTTAAAGAGACTATTTTTGCCTTAAAATGTGCTTGTCATGTGTCAATACCTGATTTTATGCTCACATTGCATTTTTTAAGCACTTCTGGTTGTTTTATATATAAATCCCCATGCCAAAAATCAAACACTATATCTCATCCTTATTTGGTCTCTTGAAATTCCTATCTCCTAATGGATAATTCTAGGGTTGTAGATCCTTTAAAGTGTTTATTAACAGGTTTGAAGAAGCCAGGTGCTCTCATCCCCCAAAATTGCTAAACCATTGCTTTTTCGTCTCTCTCGTCTACAAACCCTAAGCTTTGATCTAATGGCTTCGAGCCCTACATACTCTCATAAATCAAAAACCATTCAGACTGATTAAACTTTATTCGAAGCTAGATTACAAGAAATCCCTGTAGCTGAGTGCACTGTAGCTACCACATACATTATCGTAGCAGAATCTCTGTTGGGCCCCTTGTCTGTTATTCTTCCTGGCGAACCAGAAAATGCCATTGATGTTGAGAATCATGGGGACTTGACTTTATTTCCCTCAATTGGAAACCCTAAGTTACGAAGATCGAAAAGACTAAGGGGGATTCCTACCAATAATGAAAACACCTCTGAAGCTGACATTGCAAGAGCAAAGAAGTTGAAAATTAACCCCGGCCAAATGAAAGAAGATACGATGTATCTAATGGACAATGATGATGAGGATTTTGATCCTTCAGGAAAGCAACCTAAAGATATGCTGACATGAAGAACTCCTTCCTTTCAGATAAAGGACAAAGCATCAGCATCTATAGATGCTACTGTTGTTACCATTGGAAGCAACTAAGGAAGAAGTTGGAGCTGAAGGTACAACTACTGTTTTTGTAACTACTGATGACACATCTGCTGATGTGGTACCTTCTCATGAGGTATGATGAGTTTAAAATTAACCTCGCAAGTGCACGAGTCAACAAAAGTATAAGTATGCGGTAGCAAAGGTCAAACCACATAGAGAAAGAACAATCAACAAAATTTAATCGGAAAAAGAAACAGAAACAATTTACCTAAAGGGGGGGGGTTTGATTTGTAATTAATTAAAAAACCAAATACTGACTATTTAAACTAATTTAAACAAAGAATTAACTGAATGCAAAGATCACTGATTAATCGAAGATTACTATATGGGGAAATGATTCTAGGGATTGGGATTCACGTATATCTTCTCTTATGTTTATCTAACTTTATGTATCAATCAAGGGTTCATTCACTAATGTAAAGATTGGGACGCATGGATCACGAATTGCAATGCTTAGTGCCTTGCTTTAGTTGTGCTTTATTGATCAGTCCACACAGTAATTAAAGGTCCATTAAGTACTCAAAGAACATACGCGAACCTAGATCTAACCTTAACCCGATCAAGAAATCAGAGAGATCTATTTATCATTTAGGGTGGCCAATATATAACTTATGCATATGGATCATGCAGTTCATTATACCCAAGAGGTTACAAATTCACTAACGAAGCCATTATGCGAGAGTTTCATTGCAAACGAGAGATAATCTAATTGATAAACAATAATTGATTGAATAAAATTTAATATTAAAACATAAGATGTGATACAAGTTACCTCCAACTCCTAGATAGAGGCGGTTAGTTCATCACAATTGATTAACAAATAATGATGGATGAAGAACACGTGATCGATCTTCAATAATCAGTAAAGAAAATAAACAAAGTATCTTTCATGTCTTGAGAACGAGTCAAAAGCTGATAATTTTTAGATCCCTAAAACTAAACTACTAGGGTTGTATTTATACTAGGTTTACAAAATGGAAAAATTACAAAACCGGCCAGGCTAAAAAACGGGCTAAGCGGTCGCCTAGTAGTCGAGGCTAGGTGATCGCTTAAGAACTTTACTCCGGGAGTGCATTACTAGAAAATGTTCGATGACTTAAGGATTTTGAGTAAGCGATCACTTGAAGACTTTCTTCTGGACATACCTTAATGGAATTTACGCGAGGGCTTAGGCATGGGAGTAGGCGAGCGCCTACTCCATTTCTTCATTCTGTCTTGACTAAAGGTGGTCGCTTAGTAGTCAGGGAAGGTAACCGCTTGACCTTCTTTTTGGCTCTGAACAGCTTTCATCTTCTGTAATTTGCACCTAGGTCCCTTAAGTTTCCAAATGCATAGAAAAGGCCTTCAAGTTGACAAAATCTCCAAATAAACCTAAAACTCATATAAACACTACAAACCTATATTAGTAGTCTAAAACTCATGGAAAAGCACAATCTAAGTAGGAATAAATAAACAATAGATGCGTATAAAGCACATCTATCAAATACCCCCAAGCTTAGACTTTTCTCATCCACAAGTAAACAAATAAATACAAAAGTAGTAAACAAATAATTAAAGTACAATAATAAAGAAAATCTTTTTTGGAGGGTGACACTATTTACAATCTTCTAGAAACCCACAAACTCAAGGAGACTCAAAAGAGCGATTCAACTATGCAGATAAATACAAAAGCAATTAAAACTAAGCTAACAAAGCAAAATAAACAAATAAACAAAATCTTTTTGTATTATCCTCAAGTCTGAACAATGCGAAAATTAAGGATTGTCTCTAGGAATGCTCTACACATGTGTAAGGACTACTTCCATTACCAAATTGGTTCACTCCCTATTGCAAATAGTACTATGATTATTCAACTGTGTGGACACCCACTCATATAGCATTTCTTAACTTAGACATTGTAATCAAGCAAAGCACAACATTCATTCTCCATTTTCAATTAAAAACATATGAAAAACTAAAAGGATAATCTACCATCAATACCCGGTCATTCTACGAAAGAGAGAATATAAACGAATCAAAAATGCTTATACATCCATCACATGCACTTCCTAGGTATGAATACACTGCTTTTATCTCCCAGTTACTTGCAATAGCTAAGATTATGCTAACACATTGAGCTTTACCAAGAAGTATATATAAATGAAGCATGGATCAATTAAACATGTATTATCAATAAAGGGTAGGAAAACAAAGGAAAGGAATTCAAAGCGAGAGAGCACAACTACCCCAAATCCACATTGCTTCCATTGCATAGATACATTCATTAGGCTAGGACCTGAAAAGACAAACACTTGGGGAAATTTCCCCCAAACTTGTAATTTACTATCCATTCAGTTTAAAAATGAGTGCCCCCCTTTATATTCTTTTTTTCTTTTTGGCCATGCCATCATTTAAATTCTTTTGCACCCCTTTTTCTTTTAATTATCATCTCTTCACTCCATTTCTTTCTTCTTATGTAAATATATATATATATATATATATATATATTAATGGAGAATACAACGAAGAAGATGAAACTATAAGAGGATCTATTGCAATGACAGTCCCATGTAGCATCAATTCCCAACCCAAGTTCTACTCTCTCCAAGGTAGGAAAAAGTGTATAAGCTTTAATGGGTTAAGTTAATGTTAGTTTAAAAAATGATGTCGAATGGGGGTCTAAGTGTGCTTTTGCACACGCCATTCTTTTTAAGGTTAAAAGGGGAAACTAGGGATATAAATATAGATAAGTCAAGAAGCTAAAAGGCTCAAACGATCCAAAGATGACCTAAATCATATCCTAGTGCCAAATCCTCATGCAAAATTCCATAGAAAAGAAATACAGTTATAAATATCATATCCATATATGAAATGAAGAACAACTCCTAATGTATTTGACATAAGCATTCGCTAGAAAAGATGTCGGGAAATTCAAGCCTGACATGTAATCACGATTCAAAAATATGCTTGAGATATATTAGCAAAAAAATTCCAAAAATTCTAACTCTCATAAAAATGACCCTAAGCTACAATTCAATGTAACATTCATGTATAGACGGTTATTCATCCTAAATAGGTGCACCAAACTAGTCTATCGGAGAATGCAATGTGTACTATATGCTAGATGAAAATGTCCAAATTATTCAATAATGGTGGGGTATGAGTACACAAAGGGTGGATAATCATAGGAAATTTACACAAAAAGTAAATTCAAGAACGATCGAGGAAGGAGTCGTGTGGGTCATAGCATTATATCATGATCGACGTGAATTTCCACACACAAACTCGAGAATAATTTTTTTTAATATTTTATAAAAGTTGGAGGTTGACACTGACCGATTTAAGTTTGGCTAAGAAGATAGCTATGCATAAAGGTAGCCATCTACTCATTTGTTTGGAAGAAACTAAAATGGTCTCTCCCTTTGTTTCTGTATTTGTCAGCATCAACTCCTAAAATAAAAATAAGAAAAAGCAAGAAAATAGGTAGGAGGAGAGATATAAGGAACACTAGTTGTCCCATGTACATAGCAGAATCTACGCAACAAGTTCCCAATTCTCATTAGGCTAGGGCCTGATAGGACCCCGGACCTAGAATCCCCCCCAAACTTATATTAAATTTTGACCTTTAAATGTTGGACCGACTGATAAGAGGGTTGATTTGGGAATAGAATGACAAACAAGCAGTAGATCTGCATAATGAAGGAAGACGTCGTTTAAGCGTCAGCTCATTGTGAGCCAGGACCATCTAACGAAGGAGGACGCCATTTAGGGACAGAAGAAGGAGGCATGTTGAGGTGAGAAGCCACGTTATGGAAAAATTCACCAGAGCACCCAAAGAAGTAGTCTTGGTCGGCACGAATCTGCTATACGCGCCGCTAGATCGCTTCATAACCTAGCTGCACCTCCACTAATTTAGTGGATATCTCCTCAAGAGGATCCCCATCTGAATCCTCCTCATCAAAATTCTCCTCAAGAATCTCAAGGTGATGGGCATAGGGCTGGCGTGTTCTATTCTAAACACCTTTTCGAGCGACATTAGGCATCAACCTAATTCTTTCTTTATCAGCAGTCCATTGGACTCATGCGCTCGCACAGAGGCCAGTAATAAGACTGGGAAAGAAATACCCAGTATTCGAGGTTTTGTCAACCATGCCTCTGAGTTGTCGTTTGATCAAATAAGGAATGTTAACCATCCCCTTAGTCAAAATGGTATAAATTAACACCGTCCTATTATATGTCACATCAGATTGATGTGTTGTGGGCATTACCCTGATACAAATAAATTTATAAATACCCCTAGCCTAGGGGGGTCAAACAAGACTCCCTAATGGAACGTGGGCGACCAACTGTCTTCGCACGTCTGTAGGTCCATTTTGAACCAAGCACGGCAATCCAATCACTAAAGGTGGATAGGGTAAGGTTGTTGGGAAGGTAGGACTGGAAGTCATCGGTAGCTAAACGGAGCAGACTATAATAGTCGCGAATTTCCCCGACACTAAATGACACATAGACACCCCTAACCCACGACATGTTAGGGTCCTCTCCCATTGTTCGTGCACTATGAGCAAAGAACTCAAGGACAATTGGCACCACAGCCTCACCCGGAGACTGACACAACTTTTCCCACCCGTTAAGTCTAAAATGGGATGCCAGCCCATAACTCTGAAAATTAAAGTCCCTTTCCGCAGAAATGGCTTTAGAGTTAAAGCTATCATAATAAATTTTAAAATTTACAGCAGATTGAAAATGATTTTCATTGAAAACGGGGGTTGGGGCAGATGATGAAGAAGCCTCGCCCGTTTTAAATTTACTACGCTTCTTCGGTGCCATTTTTCTAAAAACGCTCAAACACTCCTCTCAAAAACCAGAAAATCACAGCAAAGCAGTAAATTCGAGTTAAACAGATAAACTAAAACCTAACTCCTAAAATTCATGCTTAACAAAATTCAATTTAAGTAGAGAAAATGTGTAGAAAAGAGTCAATGTTAGAGAATACTTACTCAAGATAGCTAAATTTTAAAGCTTGTTGCCGGAATTATGCCAGAAAAAATGAAGGTCGTCGGAATCTTCAATGTTGGAAATCACCCAGATTTCCTTAAAATGAAGGTGTAAATGATGATTGGTGGTGAAAATATGGAAGAATTAGAAGTTTAGTGCAAAGGAGAAGAGTGAATCAGCTTGGATTTTAGAGAGAAGGAGGAGAAAGTGTCGTTTTTAGGGAGAGAGAGTGAAATAGTGTGGTAGGGTTATGGGAGCATCAACCGAACCTTTTTAAATAAGAGGGTTAAGCGCTTAACCCCTTTCTCTAGGCAAGCGTCTAGTTCATTTAATGACAAATCATACCTGCCAAACGTTAAGCGGTAGCCTAGTCACACAGACTAGGCGAGCGCTTAATAACGTTTCAAAAACTCACCCTTACTGGAAAATACGTGGTCGCCTAGTCACACAGACTAGGTGAGCGCCTAATAACATTTCAGCTCAACCTTTGATTAATTTTCAAAACTTTCTGATGGTCCCAAAACCATCTTCCTTGTTACTTAATAATCTCTTTTCCTAACCCAAAAACTACTTACAAAAACACACTTCAAAATAAAAGTTAAAATTAGAAAACTTATAAATACAACACTATGGGCATTTTTCCCCCAAACGTGATTGAAGCAAGAATTCAAAAATCAATTAAAATATCAAAAATCAAGCAAGGGTTCCAAATACATTTATTATACAATACATTAAAATTAAAATAAATGGGTTGCCTCCGACCCAGCACTTTTTTTAACGTCGTTTGCTTGACATAAATCAAACCCTCTTAATCTATTTTGAAAAGGTTCATTACTTCAACATCTCTCACAAGAGACAATCCTTCACGATAGGGTTTGATTCTGTGCCCATTGACCTTAAATGTTTCAGTAGATTTATAATCTTTTAATTCCACTGCGCCATGAGCATAAACATTTACTATTTCAAACGGAATTGACCATTTAGATTTTAGCTTTCCCGAAAAAAGTTTTAGCCTAGAATTAAACAATAGAATTTTCTTACCAGAGTACAGGTCCTTAGGAATTATTTTCTTATCGTGGAATCTTTTTGTCTTTTCTTTATAAATTTTAGAGCTTTCATAAGATTCCAACCTAAGTTCTTCCAACTCATTTAGTTGGAGCATTCTTTTCTCGCTTGCCAACGTCATATCCATGTTGAGAGCCTTAATCGCCTAAAATGCCCTATGTTCCAACTCAATAGGCAGATGACAAGCTTTTCCAAATACAATCTTGTAAGGGCTCAAACCGATTGGAGTCTTATAGACTGTTCTATATGCCCACAATGCATCGTTCAGCTTCAACACCCAATCTTTTCTATTTGTTTGAACAGTCTTTTTTAGTACTCCTTTGATTTGTCGATTGCTTACCTCCACTTGACCAGATGTCTGTGGATGGTAGGGAATGGATAACTTGTGAACTACCCTATATTTTTTTAAGTAAGTATTCACCAAGCGGTTGGTGAAATAGGTCCCTTGATCACTTATAATTGCTTGAGGCATTCCATATCTACAAAAAATATTGTCACAATGGAATTTAACAACAGTTTTGGCATCATTATTCCTAGTAACTATCGCCTCAATCCATTTTGAAACGTAATCTACTGCAACCAAAATGTATTCAAAACCATGAGATGGGAAAAGGTCCCATGATATCTAAACCCCAAACATCAAAGACTTCAGCCACTAAATTGCTTACTTGAGGCATTTCATTTCTCTTACTTATTCCTCCACTTCTTTGGCATTTGTCACAACTCTTAGCGAACATGTATGCATCTTTGAATAAGGAAAGCCAGAAATGACCAGATTGTAATATTTTTCTTGCAGTCTTTTCTCCACTAAAATGACCTCCACAAGCAAAGCCATGACAAAAAGATAAAACACTCTGATGTTCCTCCTCCGGAATACATCTCCTTATTATTAAATCTGGACCACGCTTAAAAAAATAAGGCTTATCCCAAAAATAATGTTTTACTTCAGAAAGAAATTTCTTACGTTCATGATAACCAAAATCGGGATTTATAATGTTAGCCACTATGAAATTTACGTAGTCAGCATACCAAGGCTCATTTTTCTGAACAATGTAAAGCTGTTCATAAGGAAAATCATCATTCCAAGGAACATTATCCTCAAAAAGTTGTTTCACAAATAGAGGCCATAATTCTAACCTAGATAAATGATCAGCCACTACATTCTCAGAGCCTTTCTTGTCTTTTATGGTGATATAAAATTCTTGCAACAAAAACATCCACCTAATTAATCTAGGTTTAGCATCTTTTTTAGTTAACAGATATTTTAGAGCAGCATGATCAGAATAGATAATCACCTTAGATCCTAACAGGTAAGATCAAAAAATTTCAAGTGCGAAAATTACAGCAAAAAATTATTTTTCAATAGTTGTGTAATTCAATTTAGCATCATTGAGAGTACGACTAGCATAGTGAATTACATGAGGCATTTTATCAATCTTTTGACCTAGAACAACACATGTAGTAAAATCAGAAGCATCACACATTATTTCAAACGGAAGAAACCAATTGGAACTCGACAAAACTGGAGCAATGGTCAACCTTTCTTTCAAGAGATTGAAAGCATTAAGACAATCTTTATCAAAGATAAAATCAGTATCCTTAGCTAGTAAATTGCATAAATGTTTACAAATTTGTGAAAAATCTTTAATGAAACATCTGACACCTTTCACTGAGGTAGGAGGAGGTAATTTAATAATTACTTCTATCTTGGCTGGGTCAACCTCAATTCATGTTTTCGACACAATGTGTCCAAACACAAATCCTTGATTAACCATAAAATGACACTTTTCCCAACTAAGGGTCAAATTAGTTTTGCAGCATTTCTTGAGTACAAAAGTTAAATTTTCAAGACACTTATCAAAAGATTCCCCAAAAACAGAAAAATCGCCATGAAAACTTCCACACATCTTTCAACTAGGTCTGAAAAGATAGAGATCATGCATCTCTGAAAAGTTGTTAGAGTGTTACATAGATCGAACGACATTCTCATATACGCAAATGTACCGAAGGGGCACGTAAAGGTTGTCTTTTCCTGATCTTCAGGAGCGATAGGAATTTGATTATACCCCGAAAATCCATCTAAGAAATAATAAAAATTATAACCAACCAATCTCTCTAAAATCTGCTCAATAAATGGTAAAGGAAAATGGTCTTTCTTTGTGGCTTCATTTAGTTTTCTCAAGTCGATGCACATCCTATATCCAGTTACTGTCCTAGTTGGTACTAATTCATCCTTTTCAATTTTTACCACTGTAATCCCAGATTTCTTGGGAACTACTTGCACTAGGCTAACCCACTTACTACCAGAGATGTGATAAATCATGCCTGCATCAAGAAGTTTAAGGACTTCCTTTCTAACTACTTCATCCATATGAGGGTTTAATTGTCTTTCATGCTCTCTAGATGGCTTAGCTCTTTCCTCTAGGTGAATTTTATGCATGCATTTACTAGGACTTATGCCTTTCAAATTGGCTAAAGTCCACCCTATAAGCTCTTTATGCTCTTTCAACACAGTTATTAACTTTTTCTCTTGAATTTCAGTGACGATTGAAGAAATTATCACATGTAAAGTTTCATTTTTACCTAGAAAATCATATTTCAAATTAGACAGTAAAGGCTTCAATTCCAAAACAGAGGTGATTCTATTGAAGGAACCAATTTTTCATTAAAGTGACCTAACGGGTCACGGACAACTTGCTTTGTAGCTATCTCTTTTTGTTCCTCAAATAATTTGTTTAAATCAATAATTTCCTCATTTTCCTTATCACCTTGACCGGTCAAGACTTCTTCTAATCTGTCACACTTAACTTCTTGCAAAAGATTCTCGGCCGTTAAATTATTTATTTCATCAACAGTAAAACAAACACTAATATCACTAGGCCAGTTCATCGCATCAAACACAAATATCCCAACAGTCTCACCCATAACAGTCATGGATAATTTTCCTTAACATTAATAACAGTGTTGGCAGTAGCCATGAAGGGTCGCCCAAGGAGAAGGGTGGTTTCATGATTACAAGCAACTTGATTTTCAATTTCAAGAACCACAAAGTCTACAGGCATAATTAATTTAGCTACTTGTACCAAAATATCTTCGACAATGCCCACTCAGTGTTTAATCGAACGATCAACTAATTGTAAAGACATTGAAGTTGGCTTTAACTCTCCTAAACCTAGTTGCTTATATATTGAAAAAGGCATCAGATTAATGCTAGCACCAAGATTTAACATAGCTTTAAACTTTTTAGAATCTCCTAATGTAATTTCAACATTGAAACTACCAGGATCTTTTAATTTTTGAGGAATATTATGTTGAAGAATTGCACTAACATTTTCAGACATAATTACTTTTACATTTTTCTCAGACCTCTGTTTCCTACAAATTAAATATTTGAAAAACTTAGCATAAGAAGGAATGTTCTTAACCACATTAAGCAACGGCAGATTTATATTAACTTTAGAAAGCATATTATAAATTTCAGCAAATTGCTTATCCATTTTGTTCTTCATAAGTCTGCCTGGAAAAGGGATAGGAGGCACATAAGCTTTAGGTGCAACATAAGGTTCTTCTTCGGGAATGTCATCCTTTTCTTTTTAATTTAAATCATAATTTATGTCATTCTTTTCAGTTACTTTTCTTACTTCATTCTTCACATTAGTAGTAGAAGGAATAGTGGTACTTACCTCTTCACAAATTATTTTACCACTCCTTAATGTAGTGATAGCCTTGGCTTGCTCGTTTTGACTGGGGAATTTCCCAAAATTGCGACCTTTGACTTCTTTCATTTCTTCAGATAATTGACCTATTTGTTCCATCATTTTCTTCAATGTAGTAGTCATTGATTTTTCAAACGCATGAAAATAATCATTGTTTTGCATTTGACCAGCATTATTATGATTCCCTTGTCCAAACACTTGGGGTTGTTGTTGTTGCGGGTAGAATGGCTTGTTCCCTCCCCAACTGAAATTCGAATTGTTCCTCCAACCCGGATTGTATGTGTTTGAGTAAGGATCGTTTCTTGGTCTTGGTGGATAAGCATTCATTGCATTTACCAGTTCAGAATAAGCAAGCATACTAGACGAACAACCATTAGTAGCATGAGAATTATTGCCACAATTATTGGAAACTTCATAAACAAAATTTAAATTTGTTGCTGCCATTTGTGCTTCATAAGCTTCAATTTTTGCTTAAGCGGCAGCCAAAGCCCTTGATTCATTTTTGATTAAAATTTGAATTAACTTCATATAAGGCTTTTGATTTTCCCCTAATTCTCTTTTGTTGGAAATTTGATCCTAGCATTTCAAATAATTCATAAGCTTGCTCATGGGTCAATTCGTGAATTGACCCGCCAGCAAAACTGTCAACCATAGTTTGCAGATGACTAAAAAGAGAATCATATAATTGATTTATTAAAACATCTTGTGTGAAATTATGATGAGGGCATGCTATTAGTAGAGACTTAAATCTATCCCAAGCTTCATGGAATGATTCACCTTGTTCCATTGCAAAACACATAATTTGTTTTCCTAGATTGGAAAGTGAAGAATGTTGATAAAATTTTCCAATAAACAAATCATATAGTTCTTTCCAAGTACGCACATTTCTAGGTGCTAAAGTCATAAACCATCTTTTCGTAGAATCTCTTAATGTACATTGAAGAAAACATATTTTGAATTGGTCTTCACTCAATCCTCCTTTTGGAAAGGTTTGAATCATTTGATTAAAATCTTGCATAAAGGACAAAGCATTTTCAGAAGGCAAACCATGAAAGGTAGGCAGCATATTATAAAAATGTCCTTTCAATTCGAAATTCCTAACAGCTTCTGGTAAGACTAGACATGACGGAGTAAAATCTATATTGGGTCTGGTATAGTCTTTCATAGTCCGGGGAGTTTCATTAGCCTCCCTTGCAGGAATAACTACCTCAGTAGGAGCAGGTTGATCAGCCATTGGATTTCTTAGGTTTTCAGGATTTTCCTAATTGACTGGGTTAACTGGAGGATTCCTTACTACGTTATTTATATTATCGTTAAACTCTGCCATTATGTGATTTAACGAACGTCGACCGTGCATAAACTGCACAATCAACAGAAACTAAAAACTTGATGTGTTTAAAATTAACCCACTACTAGAAAAATAACCTTTAGCAACTGAATTTTCCGTCGCTAAAGGCAAGATTCCGTCGCTAAAAGCTCCCCAGCAACAGAATTTTTCAGTAGGTGGCCCGTCGCAGATGTCCGACGGACCGATTTATGTCGCTAAAGGTTAATATCAGCGACGGAAATTTCCGTCGCTAAAGACTTTTTAAAAATAATTAAATTTTAATGCGCGACGAAAATTTCAGTCGCTAAAGGCTTTTAAAAAATAATTAAATTTTAATTTCAGCGAAGGAAATTTCCGTCGTTAAAGGCATTTAAAAAATAATTAAATTTTAATTTCTGCGACGGAAAATTCCGTGGCTAAAGGCTTTTAAAAATTAATTAAATTTGAATTTCAGCGACGGAAAATTCTGTTACGTTACGCTAAGTTAAGTTAAGTTAAGCTAAGTGAAGTTAAGTTACAATTACGTTACGTTACGTTAAGTTAAGTTAAGTTAAGTTACGTTAAGTTAAGTTACGTTAAGTTAAGTTAAGCTAAGTTAAGTTAAGTATAGTTTAGTTAAGTTAAGCTAAGTTAAGTTAAGTTAAGTTAAGTTACATTAAGTTAAGTTAAGTTAAGTTAGGTTAAGCTAAGTTAAGTTAAGTTAAGTTAAGTTAAGTTAAATTAAGTTAAGTTATGTTACGTTAAGTTAAGTTAAGTTAAGTTAAGTTACGTTAAGTTAAGTTAAGCTAAGTTGAGCTAAGTTAAGCTAAGCTAAGTTAAGTTAAGCTAAGTTAAGTTAAGTTAAGTTATGTTATGTTACGTTAAGTTAAGTTAAGTTAAGTTAAGTTAAGTTAAGTTAAGTTATAATTACGTTACGTTAAGTTAAGTTAAGTTACGTTAAGTTAAGTTGTTGCGTTAAGTTTAAGTTGCGTTGCGTTAAGAAGTTAAGCTAAAGTTAAAGTTACATTAAGTTAAGTTGCGTTAAGTTATGTTAAGTTAAGTTAAGTTACGTTAAGTTAAGTTAAGCTAAATTAACTTAAGTTCAATTAAGTTAATTTAAGTTAAGTTAAGCTAAGTTAAGTTAACTTACGTTAAGTTACGTTACGTTAAGTTAAATTCAGTTATGTTAAGCTAAGTTAAGCTAAGTTAAGTTAAGTTTAGTTAAGTTAAGTTAAGTTAAGTTAAGTTAAGTTAAGTTAAGTTAAGTTAAGTTAAGTTAAGTTAAGTTAAGTTAAGCTAAGTTAAGTTAAGTTAAGTTAAGTTAAAGTTAAGTTAAGCTAAGTTAAGAAGTTAAGTTAAGTTAAGTTAAGTTAAGTTAAGTTAAGTTAACGTTAAAGCTAAGTTAGAAGTTAAGTTAAGTTAAGTTAAGTTCGTTACGTTAGTTAAGTTAAGTTAAGTTAAGTTACGTTAAGTTAAGCTAAGTTAAGAAGTTAAGTTAAGTTAAGTTGCGTTAAGTTAAGAATGCGTTAAAAGTTAAGTTAAGCTAAGTTAAGTTAAGCTTTAAAAGTTAAGTTAAGTTAAGAATTTTAAGTTAAGTTAAGTGCTAAGTTAAGTTGCGTTAAGAAGTTAAGATTAAGTTAGAAGTTAAGTTACAATAACGTTACGTTACGTTACGTTAAGTTAAGTTAAGTTACGTTAAGTTAAGTTACATTATGTTAAGGTTAGTTAAGTTAAGTTAAGTTAAGCTAAGTTAAGTTAAGTTACAATTACGTTACGTTACGTTACGTTAAGTTAAGTTAAGTTACGTTACGTTAAGTTAAGTTAAGTTAAGTTAAGTTATGCTAAGTTAAGTTAAGTTAAGTTAAGTTAAGTTAAGTTACGTTACGTTACGTTAAGTTAAGTTAAGTTAAGTTAAGTTACTTTAAGTTAAGTTAAGCTAAGTTAGGATTAAGTTAAGTTAAGTTAAAATTAAGTTAAGTTAAGTTAAGTTTAAGTGAAGCTAAGTTAAGTTAAGTTAAGTTAAAGTTAAGTGCGTTGCGTTAAGTTAAGTTAATGTTGGGTTAAGTTAAGTTAAGTTAAGTTAAGTTAAGTTAAGTTAAGTTAAGTTAAGTTAAGTTACGTTGCGTTAAGTTAAGTTAAGTTACGTTACGTTAAAGTTAAGTTAAGTTAAGTTAAGTTACTTAAGTTAAATTAAGTTAAAGAAGTTAAGTTAAGTTAAGTTAAGTTAAGTTAAGTTAAGCACCATTACATTAAGTTAAGTTAAAACTAAGTTAAGTTAAGTTAAGTTAAGTTAAGTTAGAAATTAAGTTAAGTTAAGTTAAGCTAAATTAAGTTAAGTTAAGTTAAGTTAAGTTAAGTTAAGTTAAGTTAAGTTACGTTAAGTTAAGTTAAGTTAAGTTAAATTAATTTAAGTTAAATTAAGTTAAGATAAGTTAAGTTAACTTACGTTAAGTTACGTTAATTTGCATTAAGTTAAGTTAAGTTAAGTTAAGTTAAGTTAAGTTAAGGGTGGAGTTACTAAGTTAAAATAAGTTAGTTAAGTTAAGTTAAGTTAAAGTTAAGTTACTAAGTTAAGTTAAGTTATGTTAAATTTAGGTTGGTTAAGTTAAGTTAGGATTAATTGAGTTAAGTTAAGTTAAGTTAATTAGATTGATTTAAGTTAAGTTAAGTTAAGTTAAGTTAAGTTAAAGTTAAGTTAGAAGTTAAGTTAAGTTAAAGTTAAGTTAAGTTAAGTTACGTTAAGTTAAGTTAAGTTTAGAATTGGATTAAGTTAAGTTAAGTTAGAGTTAAGTTAGAAGTTAAGTTAAGTTAGTTAAGTTAAGTTACGTTAAGTTAAGTTAAAATTAAGGTTAAGTTAAGTTAAGTTAAGTAAGCTAAGTTAGTTAAGTTAAGTTAGTTAAGCTAAGTTAGTTAAGTTAAGTTAAGTTAAGTTAAGAAGTTAAGTAAAGTAAGTTAAGTTAAGTTAAGTGGAGTTAATTAAGAAGTTAAGTTAAGAAGAAGTTAAGTTAAGTTAAGTTAAGTTGGTTAGTTAGTTAAGTTAAGTTAAGTTAAGTTAAGTTAGTTAGTTAGTTAGTTAAAGTTAAAGTTAAAGTTAAGTTAAGTTAAGTTAGGATTAAGTTAAGTTAAGTTAAGTTAAAAGTTAAGTTAGAAAGTTGAGTTAAGTTACGTTAAGTTAAGTTAAGTTAAGTTAAGTTAGGTTAAGTTAGAATTAAGTTAAAGTTAAGTTACGTTAAGTTAAGTTAGTTTAAACTAAGAGGAAGTTGCAAGATATGTACGTTAGCTAAATTAAATTAAGTTAAGTTAAGGATTGCGTTCGTTAAGCGTTAGTTGGAATTAAAGTTACGTTAAGTTAAGTTACATTGCGTTAAGGTAAAGTTAAGTTACGTTAAGTTAGTTAGAGGATTCAGGATTTCGATTGCGTTAAGTTGCGTTACGTTAAGTTAAGTTAAGGATTAGTTGCGTTAAGTTAAGTTGCGTTAAGTTAAGAATTAAAGTTAAGTTAAGAAGTTAAGTTAAGTTAAGTTAAGTTAAGTTAAGTTAAAGTTAAGTTAAGTTAAGTTAGAGTTCGTTACATTAAGTTAAGTTAAGTTAAGTTAGCAAGTTAATTAATTAAGTTAAGTTAAGTTAAGTTAAGTTAAGTTAAGTTAAGTTAATTAAGTTAAATTAAGTTAAGTTAAGTTAAGTTAAGAAGTTAAGTTAGGATTAAGTTAAGTTAAGTTAAGCTAAGTTAAGAAGTTAAGTTAAGTTAAGTTACGTTAAGTTAATTAAGTTAAAGTTAAGTTAAGAAGTTAAGTTAAGTTAAAGTTAAGTTAAGTTAAGTTAAGGTAAGTTAAGTTAAGTTAAGTTAAGCTTAAGTTAAGTTAAGTTAAGTTAAGTTAAGTTAAGTTAAGTTAAGTTAAGTTAAGTTACGTTACGTTACGTTACGTTAAGTTAATTAGGTTAATTAAGTTACATTAAGTTAAGCTAAGTTAAGTTAAGTTAAGTTACGTTAAGTTAAGTTACTTTAAACTAAGTTAAGTTAAGTTAAGTTAAAAATAAGAAGTTAAGTTAAAGTTAAGTTAAAGTGCGTTAAGTTAGAATTAGTTAAGTTAAGTTCGTTAAGTTAAGTTAAGTTAAGTTAAGTTAGAGTTAAGTTAAGTTAAGTTAAGTTAATTACGTTACGTTACGTTACGTTAAGTTAAGTTAAGTTACGTTACGTTACGTTAAGTTAAGTTACGTTAAGTTAAGTTAAGCTAAGTTATGCTAAGTTAAGTTAAGTTAACTTAAGTTAAGTTACGTTACGTTACATTACGTTAAGTTAAGTTATTGACCATTAGGTTACATTAAGTTAAGTTAAGCTAAGTTAGGTTAAGTTAAGTTAAATTACATTAAGTTATGTTAAGTTAAGTTAAGCTAAGTTAAGTTAAGTTAAGTTAAGTTAAGTTAAGTTAAGTTAAGTTAAGTTAAGTTACGTTAAGTTACGTTACGTTAAGTTAAATTAAGTTAAGTTAAGTTAAGTTAAGCTAATTTAAGTTAAGTTAAGTTAAGTTAAGTTAAGCTAAGTTAAGTTAAGTTAAGATTTAAGTTAAGTTAAGTTAAGAAGTTAAGTTAAAAAGAAGTTAAGTTAAAGTTAAGTTAAGTTAAGTTAAGTTAAGTTAAGTTAGAAGTGCGTTAAGCTAAGTTAAGTTAAGTTAAGTTAAGTTCCGTTACGTTAAGTTAAGTTAAGTTACGTTAAGTTTAGCTAAGTTAAGTTACGTTAAGTTAAGTTAAGCTAAGTTAAGCTAAGTTAACTTACGTTACGTTAAGTTAAGTTAAGTTAAGTTACAATTCCGTTACGTTACGTTACGTTACGTTAAGTTAAATTAAGTAACATTAAGTTAAGTTACGTTAAGTTAAGGTTAGTTAAGTTACGGTAAAGTTAAGTTAAGTTAAGCTAAGTTAAGTTAAGTTACAATTAAGTTACGTTACGTTAAGTTAAGTTAAGAAGTTAAGTGCGTTAAGTTAAGTTAAGTTAAAGTTAGAAGTTAAGTTAAGTTAAGTTAAGAAGTTAAGTTAAGTTAAGTTAAGTTAAGTTAAGTTAAGTTAAGTTAAGTTAAGTTAAGTTGCGTGCGTTAAGTTAATTGCGTTAAGTTAAGTTAAGTTAAGGACTTACGTTACATTAGAAGTTAAGTTAAGTTAAGTTAAGTTAAGTTAAGTTAAGTTACATTAAGTTAAGAAGTTAAAGAAGTTAAGTTAAGTTAAGTTAAGTTAAAAGTTAAGTTAAGTTACATTAAGTTAAGTTAAGATGATATGAAGTTAAGTTGTTAAGTTAAGTTAAGTTAAGTTAAATTAAGTTAAGTTAAGTTAAGTTAAGAAGTTAAGAAGTTAAGTTAAGTTAAGTTAAGTTAAGTTAAGTTAAGTTAAGTTAAGTTAAGTTTAAGGAAGTTAAGTTAAGTTAAGTTAAGTTAAGTTAAAGTTAAGTTAAGTTAAGTTAAATTAGGTAAGATTAAGCTAAGTTAAATTAAGTTAAGTTACGTTGAGATTAAGTTAAGTTAAGTTAAGTTTAAGTAAATTAAGTTAAGTTAAGTTAAGTTATGTTAAGTTAAGGATTAACGTTAAGTTAGGTTAAGTTAAGTTAAGTTAAGTTAAGTTTAAGTTAGAGAGTTAAGTTAAGTTAAGTTGAAGTTAAGTTAAAGTTAGGAGTAAGTTTAAGTTAAGTTAAGTTAAGTTAAGTTAAATTATGTTAATTAAGTTAAGTTAAGTTAAGTTAAGTTAAGTTAAGTTAGAGATTAAGTTAAGTTAAATTATGCCGTGCGTTAAGTTAAATTAAAATTTAAGAATTAAAGTTAAGTTAAGTTAAGTTATGTTACGTTAAGTTAAGTTAAGTTAAGTTAAATAAAGTTAAGTTAAGTAAAGTTAAGTTAAGTTACGTTAAGTTAAGTTAATTTAAGCTAAGTTAAGTTAAGTTAAGTTAAGTTAAGTTAAGTTAAAGTTAGTTAAGTTAAGTTGTTAAGTTAAGTTAAAGTTACGTTAAGTTACGTTAAAGTTAAGTTAAGTTAAGTTAAGTTAGATTAAAGTTAAGTTAAGTTAAGTTAAGTTAAGTTAAGTGCGTTAAGTTAAGTTT
>JABEVN020000804.1:7500-28009 GCA_013146195.2 Codonopsis lanceolata | reverse complement strand
ATGGGCGTAAAGTGTAGATCGCCAATTTGTTGATGAAGTTGGAGAGGCGAAACTTTGGGGTTCCAGAAAGCAGCAAATGGCTGCAGAAGTTGATAGAGATCGCTTGCGCACCGCTCAAAGTCGACAAAAGAGTTATGCATAATCGAAGACGGATCTTGAATTCCGTGGGTGATTACGTGTTCCCGAAGGTAACACCAAGGAGAGGTACTAAGAGGTTTGGCAAGAAAGTGGAAGCTACACCGAGATACATTGGTCCGCTTGAGGTTCTTGAGAGAGTTGGGACCTTAGCGTATCGTATTGCATTGCCACCTTCACTTTCTGAGACTCATAACGCAGTTCCATGTCTCTATGTTACGAAAGTATTTGAAGGACGAGTCTCATGTACTCGAGTATGAGGAGACGTTTCGAGCCGGAGAAAAGCCCGGAAGATATTGGACACCAAGGAACAAGTGCTACGAACCAAGAGAATTCCTTTAGTCAAAGTTCTTTGGAGGAATCACAACATTGAAGAAGCGACTTGGGAGACGGAAGCGTAGATGCGAGAAGCATCCACATTTATTCGATTTAACTTGGTAAGAATTTATAGGACTAAATTCCTAAAGGGAGAGTGTAACGCCTCGCATTCTTGCATGTGCATTGTATGCCTTGCTTTTCTTACTTTCTTGGTTGATTGTTGAGCATGTTTACTTGTTATATAAATGTCTTAGAATCATTCATAAGTCATTTTAGAAGTTCATAACATGTTTAGAATCATATAAACTTGTTTGTAGAATCGCCGGTTTAATCGCTTGAAATTGGTCTTAGCGATTCCTCTCGTGCAGATTTGCTTTATTTCGACGCACGAAGTGTTCCTGTGAGTTCTTAGCTTTTTATATTCAAGTCTTATTCATGTTGAAACAAACCTATTTCATGCCCAAGACATCCTAGATTGATTGAGGTTTGATTGTAGTTTGATCCGTTGATTCATTTGTCGCGTGGTTCGCGCCTTGTCCTAGCTTGTTCGGGAGTTCGGTGTGCTTCCCGACTCATTTTGAGTAGGGTTAGACCTTAGAATGGTTGCCCAAAAAGTTTGGGGACCATTTAGATCAAGCTTAGATCATGTTTTAGAGGTTCCTGAGCAGGCGTCGCATGTGGAGTCAGGTGAGGCGCCCGCCTCAAATGCCGAGAGTAATTTCGATTGGTCCGAACTTTGGGAGAGGCTCTGTTGTTGAGGCGTGATCACCTTAGTGAGGCGCCCGCCTCTGCTACTGGCAGATTTCTTCCCTGCTTCGAATTTGACGAATTGGACATTTCAAACCCCTACTTAAACCTATCCTAAACCTCCCTAACCCTTCCTACTTAAGTCCTAACATCCCTAACTATATTTCTAAGTTAGATTAAGAGCTCTTTAGTTGATCATTAGCCCCAAATCAGATTTGAAAAAGGGACCACAAGTGTTTGACACTTGTCCCACTCACCATTTGACCAAATATAAGCCACAATCAGCTCTTCTTCATTTGCGAGCTCTCTCTTCCATAGAACGAATTTCCATCTTCTCCAAGGTTCTCCCATGGTTTCCTAAGGTTTTCTTCATCATCTACTCTCATTCATTCATCATTTGCCCAAGACTCATTCATTAAAGTTGAAGAGCTCATCAAGGGGAGCATTTCCATCCAAATAGATTCTTCTAGTTCTTTCTTTGGTGTGTATCAAGTAAGTTACTCTCTTCTTCATCTTCTTCTTTAGTTCTCATTGACCCTAAGGAAACAAAGCCTATGGTGGTTGAGGTCAATGAGGACACATGTTATGCTTACTATGCTATATTCATGTATGTTGGGATTTTGAGCTTGTTAGGAGCATGTATAGGAAGATTTCTTGCCTATGAATGTATATAAAACTCTTGTATCTTGATTATGTAGGACTTTGAACATGTTAGAAACATGTATGGTAATTGTTGATGAAAATGTTGTTAAGTGATAATGGCCTAAATTGAGCTTACATGAGATGTGGTATGTTGAATGTGTTATATCTTCAATTTTGGACTCTATGATGAACATGTATCATATTCTTATGCCTTGGTAAATTTATGACCTTGAAGAACCTAGAAATGACCTAGGTTGGGTTATGAAGCATATAGCTTCAATTTCTCCAAATTTGGGAATTTAGAGCAAAGACTCAACGGAGTCGATTCTAGGGAAGATTTGAACTTGATAAACCCTAATTTCAATCCCTACGAAGTTTAGACAACGTTTGGTCAAGTTTACTCAATGTTTAGTTGAGATTATTTATGTGCATTTGAACCCGTTATGATTATTTGGTTATGAGCAATTGATTGCCTTGACTTGGTTTATTGTAGAGAATTATACCCTACTTGGTCGGTCGAGTTCGCTCTTGTCGAATTCGATCATTATTTGGTCTTTACGAGTAAACATCTACTTGAGCATTGCATTAAGTCCAGCTGGCACAATTTGGTTTAATTTTTATGTCAGGGTAGGACGATGTATAGCCTTCACGAATTGAGAGATTCGTGCTCGCTATGGATCGCCGTACCTGGGACCTCACACACCCCTCCATTGTAGGCCGCAATGGGGAAGTAGCCTTTGCCGCATTATCAATAAGTGCGTCACTGGCTGCTATTAGCCGGCGGAGTTCGGTATATCGATGCAAAGTCACGAGCATCGTAGTCACGATATTGGGTTAACAAACTATTTTGCGAGGAGCTACTGGCGGCCGTGCCTATATCATATCCTACTCGTATGATTTATTTCCTTGCACTTACGTGAGTAATGTGCTAAGTGCTATATGATGAACGTGAACCCTAATTGTGATAAATGCCATGTTATAACATGATCATGCATTGTAGTAACTTACTAAGTCTTTCGACTTACCCTATTTGTTTGTTTTGTTTCCTTAGATCCGAGTCGGGCCGGTCCGGATAGATTCGCTTGATCCACGTTTGGTTGTTTGTAATATAAAGGTTGATCTTTTGGACATCTACTAGTTAACCTTTTATTTTGGTAAGGACGATGGGAAGCAAGTCATGTAGACTTAGCTTGGGTTTATGTTGTTCTTAATGATGTTGTAACTTAACTACTCAAAACTTGTAATCTTTTGGTAAGCCGACTTACATGTCGAGCCTGTTTATATGTGTATGGTTCACTATAGTTTTCTTCTTAAGCTAAAGCTCGTTTATTTATTGTTGTTGTTATTGTCTCCGGCATGTTGTGGCCGTTGAGGTTATTATAAGCATGTGTTAATAATTGTAGGAGTAGTTGTTGGGTTCCTACGTAACGCCGATGACTTGTTTAAATTAGGTTGCTTTTCCGGCCAAGTGTAGCCGAGTTGTTGTTTGTATGCGATGTTGCGCCACATGATTTTTGTGATCCTACTATGCATGCTTGTGCTATTGTTGATTTGGACGGCGCGACTCGGGATCTCGCATTGGGGTCCGGGTCGGGTCGTCACAAGTAGCTAACTAGAGTGTAAGTACCAACAACATATCTATTAAACTGCAATGAATTCGAATTTCGCTACTGCAAGCAGCGAATTCACATGTTCAATAATCGATAAAATCGCTATTAGCGGTAGCGAATTAAAAAAAATTAGTATAACCTGATACGTTGATAACCATATAGGTGAGTGAATTGAAGAGAAAAAATTCACGAAGTTCCAGAATTACATGGAAAAATCATTAGAATAACCAAAGTTGTCACGCCAAATTATCAATCAATCAAATCTCCATAAGGAAAAAATCAGAGAAAAAAGCTATAGAAATCTTTTGATCAATATATGATGACACCAAGCCTAAGTAGAGATCGATTTAAATGGCTTGGAGCGGCGTGCAATCAGATTAACTGTGGCCGAAAGGCAAGAAATACAACACTAATTAAATTAATCTAATATGCCTAAATTACAATACAACTGAAAAAAAAGTTTTTTTAATAATTATGAATTGAAA
Organism: Codonopsis lanceolata; assembly: GCA_013146195.2. Lineage (NCBI taxonomy): Eukaryota > Viridiplantae > Streptophyta > Magnoliopsida > Asterales > Campanulaceae > Codonopsis > Codonopsis lanceolata. The sequence goes on along the minus strand of JABEVN020000804.1, from coordinate 24,072 downwards.
ATAATCAATCAAGAAGTTAGTGATACCTGTCTTAGGGAAAATCGCTGGTCAGTTCCAAAAAGTTTTGTTCACATGTTGTATTATCGGAGTGAACTGCAAAAGCAGAAACTGTTGCAAAGTGCTCAAAAAAAAGTTATTGCAAAAAATAAAGTGATTACATAGAAATTTATCTTTCAGAAATCTACAACAAAGAAAACTTCACATACGGTGTTAGATGAAAACGAATTTGATTTATAGAAATCCCTCTGATGAGGATTCACTTCGCCTTAAGGAAGCCGCTTTGATCAATTTGAGAAGAAAGAAAATAATAACCCTTTTAGGGTAAACCATGAATTATATAGAACCTTGAACGGTGGAGATTAAAAGATAATCAATGCCACAAATCAATGTATCAGATATTTTTCTGTTTACGTGTTTGATTGTAGGAATTTACACCAACATAAATATTTTCTTCACGAATCCCGAAACAACTTTGGTGGTTTCAAATAGCATACTGAGAAAACCGGAATTGGTAATATCAAATTTGTTCCATTCAGAACTAGAACTTCAAACTCACTTCAGAAAACAGTTGGTGATAGCGTGTAAATTCGCTTATAGCTATAGTTGCAAACATAAATTTACTAGTGCTAGTAGCTAACTAGAGTGTAAGTACCAACAACATATCTATTAAACTGCAATGAATTCGAATTTCGCTACTGCAAGCAGCGAATTCACATGTTCAATAATCGATAAAATCGCTATTAGCGGTAGCGAATTAAAAAAAATTAGTATAACCTGATACGTTGATAACCATATAGGTGAGTGAATTGAAGAGAAAAAATTCACGAAGTTCCAGAATTACATGGAAAAATCATTAGAATAACCAAAGTTGTCACGCCAAATTATCAATCAATCAAATCTCCATAAGGAAAAAATCAGAGAAAAAAGCTATAGAAATCTTTTGATCAATATATGATGACACCAAGCCTAAGTAGAGATCGATTTAAATGGCTTGGAGCGGCTGTCAGTCTTGTGGCGAAAGGCAAGAAATACAACACTAATTAAATTAATCTAATATGCCTAAATTACAATACAAGCGAAAAAAAGTTTTTTCAATAATTATGAATTGAAAATAATCAATCAAGAAGTTAGTGATACTGTCTTAGGGAAAATCTGCAGTCGGTTCAAAAGTTTTGTTCACATGTTGCATTATCGGAGTGAACTGCAAAAGCGCGTTGCAAAGTGCTCAAAAAAGTTATTGCAAAAATAAAGTGATTTACATAGAAATTTATCTGTCAATCTACCACAAAGAAAACTTCACATACGGTGTTAGATGAAAACGAATTTGATTTATAGAAATCCCTCTGATGAGGATTCACTTCGCCTTAAGGCAGCCGCTTTGATCAATTTGAGAAGAAAGAAAATAATAACCCTCTTAGGGTAAACCATGAATTATATAGAACCTTGAACGGTGGAGATTAAAAGATAATCAATGCCACAAATCAATGTATCAGATATTTTTCTGTTTACGTGTTTGATTGTAGGAATTTACACCAACATAAATATTTTCTTCACGAATCCCGAAACAACTTTGGTGGTTTCAAATAGCATACTGAGAAAACCGGAATTGGTAATATCAAATTTGTTCCATTCAGAACTAGAACTTCAAACTCACTTCAGAAAACAGTTGGTGATATCGTGTAAATTCGCTTATAGCTATAGTTGCAAACATAAATTTACTAGTGCTAGTAGCTAACTAGAGTGTAAGTGCCAACAACATATCTATTAAACTGCAATGAATTCGAATTTCGCTACTGCAAGCAGCGAATTCACATGTTCAATAATTGATAAAATCGCTATTAGCGGTAGCGAATTAAAAAAATTAGTATAACGTCGTTGATAACCATATAGGTGAGTGAATTGAAGAGAAAAAATTCAGGAAGTTCCAGAATTACATGGTAAAATCATTAGAATAACCAAAGTTGTCACGCCAAATTATCAATCAATCAAATCTCCATAAGGAAAAAATCAGAGAAAAAAGCTATAGAAATCTTTTGATCAATATATGATGACACCAAGCCTAAGTAGAGATCGATTTAAATGGCTTGGAGGCGTCAATCGATTAATATGGCCGAAAGGCAAGAAATACAACACTAATTAAATTAATCTAATATGCCTAAATTACAATACAACTGAAAAAATAGTTTTTTCCATAATTATGAATTGAAAAAAATCAATCAAGAAGTTAGTGATACCAGTCTTAGGGAAAATCTCTGGTCAGTTCCAAAAAGTTTTGTTCACATGTTGCATTTTCGGAGTGAACTGCAAAAGCAGAAACTATTGCAAAGTGCTCAAAAAAAAGTTATTGCAAAAAATAAAGTGATTTCATTGAAATTTATCTGTCAGAAATCTACCACAAAGAAAACTTCACTTACGGTGTTAGATGAAAACAATTTTGATTTATAGAAATCCCTCTGATGAGGATTCATTTCGCCCTAAGGCAGCCGCTTTGATCAATTTGAGAAGAAAGAAAATAATAACCCTCTTAGGGTAAACCATGAATTATATAGAACCTTGAACGGTGGAGATTAAAAGATAATCAATGCCACAAATCAATGTATCGATATTTTTACGTTTTACGTGTTTGATTGTAGGAATTTACACCAACATAAATATTTTCTTCACGAATCCCGAAACAACTTTGGTGGTTTCAAATAGCATACTGAGAAAACCGGAATTGGTAATATCAAATTTGTTCCATTCAGAACTAGAACTTCAAACTCACTTCAGAAAACAGTTGGTGATATCGTGTAAATTCGCTTATAGCTATAGTTGCAAACATAAATTTACTAGTGCTAGTAGCTAACTAGAGTGTAAGTGCCAACAACATATCTATTAAACTGCAATGAATTCGAATTTCGCTACTGCAAGCAGCGAATTCACATGTTCAATAATCGATAAAATCGCTATTAGCGGTAGCGAATTAAAAAAAATTAGTATAACCTGATACGTTGATAACCATATAGGTGAGTGAATTGAAGAGAAAAAATTCAGGAAGTTCCAGAATTACATGGTAAAATCATTAGAATAACCAAAGTTGTCACGCCAAATTATCAATCAATCTGTTGGTCCCAAAATAGGCTCAATCTAGGCTAGAAGGGGGGGGGGGTTGAATAGCCTAGTTATGTTTTTGTAAAACTTTTCTTTTAAGAACACTTCTTAAGGATTTATGAAAGGTTTGAATAGAAGTGCTTAGGCAGCGGAAACAAATTAGATTATGAGATTATCAAGAGTCTTTGTTCAAGGCGATGAGAATCTGAACAGTTAAACACAATCAATTAAGGTGAGAGATAAGAAGAGTTTGAATCTGCACACAGGGATTTGAAGTGGTTCGTACTGTGAATAGTACTACATCCACTACCAAAGTGGTTAGCTTTGGATTTTAAAAGTGCACTTGTTTATCCACTAGGTTTATGATTTAGATCTCTAATGGATCGTGTACAAAATTAGTTTTTAACCAAGTGTATAAAGGTGAGAGAGACAATCAATGAATAATTGTTCTCCACACGTGCAGAATTTAAGAACAGTTTAAAGACAAACAGAATGAAGCTGAGAAGGAATTTAAGATGGCAGATCTGCTGCTTCAGAAAGTTTGGTGAAGTGTTAGCCCTTGTCCTTTGATCTCTTGAATGCTTGAGTGATGAAGATGAAGCTTGAGAGTTTAATGCGCAAGAGTTGTTTCTTCAGATCTTCAAAACTTGAATATATACCAGGAAGAGACCTTTTGACCGTTGGGTTAAAATCAGAGATAAATCAGTCCAACGTTCCTTTGCATTGAATGCAATTCGGCGCTTTGGGGAAAGAAACAGCCACAGTCATCAGAGATGCAGTGTGCAGAGAAGACATTACTAAACAGAGTAATGTTTCAGAATGCAGGCTTTGCAGCTTGGAAAGTCTTCTTAGCCAAAGCGGGTAATGTCTTGGTCTTGATTTTCGGGATCGAGCAGTTGTCATCATGCAGAGTTGACTTTTTAAAAAATAATCTGGTGAAGACATGATGACTAGATATCTTCGAAAATATCTAAACAGGTGTACACGTGTCATTGTTCCTTGATTTTGGCCAATTTTGATTTTCCGGTATTTGAGCAGACTTCAAAGTCTGCTGGTTCTTCAAGGGCTGCTGTAGAAGCTTGAAGTGTTGCGCCTAAGAACTAACACTTAGAAACTATTCTAAATAAAATGACTCTAAGACAGTTGCCACACTAATCGGTACGCAGACCTTTTAGCCTACTGTACAATAGAATCAGAAGATGACTCAACCAAATCTAATCATAGGAATCAACACAATCAAATCTCCATAAGGAAAAAATCAGAGAAAAAAGCTATAGAAATCTTTTGATCAATATATGATGACACCAAGCCTAAGTAGAGATCGATTTAAATGGCTTGGAGCGGCGTGTCAATCAGTTTGTGGCGAAAGGCAAGAAATACAACACTAATTAAATTAATCTAATATGCCTAAATTACAATACAACTGAAAAAAAATGTTTTTTCCATAATTATGAATTGAAAATAATCAATCAAGAAGTTAGTGATACCTGTGTTAGGGAAAATCTCTGGTCAGTTCCAAAAAGTTTTGTTCACATGTTGCATTTTCGGAGTGAACTGCAAAAGCAGAAACTATTGCAAAGTGCTCAAAAAAAAGTTATTGCAAAAAATAAAGTGATTTCATAGAAATTTATCTGTCATAAATCTACCACAAAGAAAACTTCACATACGGTGTTAGATGAAAACAATTTTGATTTATAGAAATCCCTCTGATGAGGATTCACTTCGCCCTAAGGCAGCCGCTTTGATCAATTTGAGAAGAAAGAAAATAATAACCCTCTTAGGGTAAACCATGAATTATATACAAAATTTGCAACACCTTATTATAAGGATGACTTAGACGAGAATGCCAAATCAATAGCTTGATTTGAACGTTCACCAATGAGAGCAAGGGGGCTTTCTTTTGACCCATAATTGAATGAAAGCTTGTACAATCCACTTGAATTATAGCCAGAAATAAGAGTTTCATGTCTACGATTGTCCTTAACACGAAAACCACATGAATCAAGTTCAAAGTAGCAATTATTATCATTAGAAAATTGACGGATAGATAGCAGGGGTTTGTGTATGCGATATGTTAAGCTTAGACCTATTTCCAAAAACAACAACATCGTTACCTGAGTATGGAGAATAATCGTGGAAGGTCGAAGCATTGGATGTCATATGATGTTGGTTGCACCTAAATCAAGGATATATGGCTCGGTTTGCACTACACGTTGGTTACAAGTTTGGGCGCTATGCCCACTTTTGAAGCATAATTGGCAAGTGACATTGGAATGCAACATGTTTTGAAAGGGTCCTAGGCTGTAAGGCGTATGCAGTATGCCATGCCCTGAACCGTTTCCTTGGTGATAAGCTCTTCGTCCTCTGCCTTGACCTTGACCTCTACCTTTCCAATTTGCACGACCTCCACCCCTATTATTACCTCTGTTGTTTCGGTTTGTAGCAAAATTGGCATGATTTTTCACATAATTGGGTTCATTTGAGCTGGGTTTTTCTACTACAAATGCCACCGATTGATGTTGTGGTACCGAAAACTTATGCTGTAGTGTTTCTTCTTTAATCAACATCTCCGTGAGATCATCAACAGTGAGGGATTGGTGGAGGTTTGAAGTAGCCGCCATAGAGGTAAGAAATTCTTTGTACTCCTATCCGAGTCCTCCAAGAACTCACTGAATTAACTCCTCCTCCACGGGTTCTCTAGCTTCTGTGAGTGCATTGACAATATTTGTAGCACTCAACAAATAGTCTGACACCGATACCTTAGCCTCCTTCTTCAAACCATGCAGCTTGTCCTTTAAGTTTTCAATTTGTAGGGTAGAAGTTGTACGAAAACGTTTGGCTAGAACCTCCCAAGCCTTTGGTGCCATGTTGCTGGAATTAAGATACATTAGCATAACAGGAGTGACCGTGCCCTTAATCCAACCGCATACCACATATGTTGGGCCGGGGAAGTCGATAGTTCATATAAAGGGTTTTTAGAACCATCGGAAAGAGATTCTGAAGGAGGGGTGGAATCAATTACAAACAAGAATTTGTTGGTTCTCAGCATAGTTTTAAACAGCCCACTCCAATTGACGTAATTGTCTTTGGTGAGGTATGTTTGTCCCATAATAGCATTGGGATTATACAAGACAGGAAAGGAATATGGTTTGTTTTGATTAAGAACTTGAGGCATTGGTTGATGGAGTTACGGTATTGGTTGATAAGGTTAAGCCTTCCATGGCTCTGATACCATGTAAGATTATAATACTTAGAAGAGATCGAGAGAAGAAGAGAGGGAATAGGCAGCGGCTGATAAAAAGGATTAAAACCTTTTGTGTTTATTCACGTTGGTTAGGGTTACATATATATACTCTAAACCTATCCTTTTCTCCAAGATAACTAATTACAATCTCCTAATTACAAATATACCCAAAGATATAAAATACACGGCTAATACTTTGAACTTAATGGGCTTTTATTATTTCACTGTTAGAAAGTAGAAACTCTTATAAGCATGTCATTCTAATTTCTAGATAGGATAATATAATTTTTTGGTCCCTGAACTATACCAATACTATGCGTTTGGTCCCTGTATTTTTTTTTGTAATGTGTTTGGTCCTTAAAGTAGGTTTTTGGTAAGAGATTACCCCCTGACAGGGTTACCGTCAGTTTTGACGTTATGTTTTTGTTGAAAACCCAAATATACCCTTACGTTTAGGGGGCTGGCATATACTAAACCAAACACTGTCTTTGACTGGAAACATAAACCACGCTTTTTACCTCCTCCGCTCCGGCCAGCTCCACAAAATGAATCTTAACAAAAGTCGAAGAAGGTCTCTTCCATCACCACCTGGACCCACACAACCAACTTCACCACCACCACCCGATCAACGAATCACAGTCGTTGATTTTAGATCACCACCACCACGAAGTGCCGTTAAATTTATCGAATTCGTGCTGTTCCGTGAAGACGACGGGGACGACTCCGTCAGCCACACCTCCTCCGACGCTGATGGCCCTAACTCCATCGTTGAACACCCTCGCCCTCCCTCTCAACCACCGCCCCAACAACAGCCAAACGGCGTCGTCTGCAAATTACCTCCTCCGCTCCGGCCAGCTCCACAAAATGAATCTTAACAAAGTCAAAGAAGGTCTCTTCCATCACCACCTAGACCCACAGAACCAACTTCACCACCACCACCACCCGATCAACGAATCACAGTCGTTGATTTTAGATCACCACCACCACGAAGTGCCGTTAAATTTATCGGAATTCGTGTTGTTCCGTGAAGACGACGAGGACGACTCCGTCAGTACCTCCTCCGATGCTGATGGCCCTAACTCCATCGTTGAACACCCTCGCCCTCTCTCTTAACCACCGCCCCAACAACAACCAAACGGCATCGTCTGCAAAAAAAGTTCAAATTCAAACCCTATAATCCAGTACATTAGCCCGAAGCCCCACATCTCAACCCAATGGGGATGGATGAAGACGACCGAAACTGGGGTTTAACAGGAGAGCGGTTACCAGTTGGAGCGTCGAAATTTCAGGCAGCCGGTGGATATGGTGGGCGTGGAAGTTGCCGGCGCTTGGAGCTGGAGGGGGGGACGGTTGTGGAGAATTTGGGCGAGGGAAATTGCAGCTACTGTGGTAGCACCGGAGATGGATGAAGAGGTTCTGGAAACTCATCTGAGGTAGGATGGTGGCTTTAGCCGGAGATGGATGGCTCTGTGTCTTGAGAAAGAAGGGGGGAGATTTTCTGGAGAAGAAAAGAGGGTAAGATGGATGCCGAGATTGAAGGAGGACGAATCGATTCCCTTTTTCTTTTTTTCTTTTTTCATTTTTCATTTTTCATTTTTTTTATTTTGAACCACTAATATTACTAAGGGTAAATTTGGATTTTTTTAAAAACATAACGGCAAAACTGACGGTAACCCCGTCAGGGGGTATTCTCTTACTAAAAGCCTACTTTAACGACCAAACACATTACAAAAAAAGTACAAAGACCAAATTAACGCATAGTATTGGTATAGTTCATGGACCAAAAAATTATATTATCCTTCTAGATACAATGTTCTGGAAAAATAAGAGAACATAATTCAATGGAGCATAGTATGCCAGCTAAAGGAATGAAACAAAGATGGGCAACTTATGAATTTTAAGGTCTAGGCATTACACTTGAACTTAAGTACACATATTTTATAAAGATTTGTTTAATTACTGATGGAGGTGACCAAGGTGGTCTTCAATTAACAAGCGTTTCAAAACAATAAGAATGCAGGAGTGGCATGTTATATGCAGTCAACCTTGAGGCCTTGATATCTGCAGCCTCATTATATAGAAACAAGACATGCAAGGTTCAGAAAAACAAGATACTTAACTGTCTTTGTTTTGTTTCAATTACCGTAGTTGTCGTCAACATAAGACATGCAAGTTTCAGAAAACCAAGATACTTAACTGTCTTTGTTTTGTTTTAATTATAGTTGTCTTTCTTGGGCTTTACGGTGCCAAAATCCAGATCAGTTAGAAGAGATCCATGAAGCAATTTCTTAAAGAAAGACGAGTATATGAAAATAAATCACCAAAGGTCAAAAAGCATCAGAAGCGTGGTTACAGATTAAAACAACGGACTCTAATTAAGACAATGAGGCCAAACATTGTATTAAATTTCTCATGTATTAATTGAATTTGTACACTATATACACGCGCAGACTTAATTATCACATAGATGGCTCTAGAATTGAACTCACATAGGCATATCCTCTATAACTTGTATGCATGCCTAAGTGTACAAATGTGCTAATGAGACAAAATGTTTAGAAGAGAGGCCCTTGTTTTGACCAAGCTCCTAAATACCGACTCCAAACTGTGTTCTCAATGCCTTCAATGTGGCACTCTAGCCTTGCCAACTAATTTGAAATTTGTGACTGATCTTCGTCTGTTGTCGCACCCTTGTGAATCAGTTTTGAAACCATTGACCGCATCTACTTGTCTATGGCTTTGAAACAGGAATACACAAGATCGATAACAATGATTGGTAAAATGAAGTGCTTGCTGCACTAACTTGTTGGTGTAGTGGAAGTAACTAAAAGTAACCGATAAATATCAAGGCTGTTGAGATCGTACACGACTACCAGCGATGATCTTCCAAATCCTATTGAAGTTCGCAAACCTACCACGATCTAGACATCAATTCACGTTGATTCAATGAATGCCGGAATTGGAAAAAATAACTTGTTCATAAAACGGCAAAAACTACCTCTCAAAACAACCCTAAAAGTGTTTAAATATGTCTAAAACCCTAAAAGCAATAAATAGTTAAAATTACAAAAAAAAAAAAAAAAACCCGAAAACTAACAAAAAAAACTTCAGTGGCCCGTAACACTATCTAAACGGCGTTTTTTGGCCTTAAAAAATGCTCGACATTGAGTGGAACTCGATGAATTTTATACGTCTTTTTGAGACCTTCGCTTTGATAAGTGGTGAACCCCGTAACTCCACTCGTGTCAAAAGTTATGCCCTTTTCTACGTGCCCGATCCAAACGGTCGAGATAATCAAGCGCGAGACTATCTGCATCACCTCTCTTAGCACTCTAATCAACAGGATGAGGTGGTGATGAAGATCTAAGAGATGTGTGTTCTTAAATTGGTTATCAATTTGTTTCAAAGTTGCAATCAATCTTTTGGCATCCTTTTTTGTATTTTGTAATGATGCTCTGACGCAACGAAACAATATCGAAGGAATTCTTACTATGAGAAATTCATATCAAACAAGCCTATGACGGTATAGGGTTCTCAAGCACAAAGCAAAGAGAATAAGAAAATTAAATAATATATCAAAACTGCTAAAAAATATTATATGAAGAGTATTTATACCCTAAAACATTCCAAAACCTAAAAAGATTAATAAAATGAAAAATAACCAAAAACACATAAAAACTTCAGAGGTCCATAAGAGGGCTTAAACAATGTTTTTTGGCTTTTAAAACAGCATGCCACAGGCTATAATCTTATCGGGCTCAGAGCTTCGATTTGTTATGCGGTGGATCCCGTAACTCATCCGAACGAGAAAGTTATGGCCCGTTAAAGTTTAACTGACACGTTAAGTGATTTATACTAGAGAGCCTGTTTCAGAAAAGACACGTGGCCCCCCTGAACTTCGAACTCTTCCCTAAAGCCTTGCACAAGTACGTTTTTGCCACTTGTTTTACGTCATGCTCTCTATGCTTGAATCTTCATTTCTCCATCGTAGAGCTGATTGGAGATCTCTAACTTGTTCCTTCACTTGTGTCATGACATCTGATCTAGCTTGTAGAGCCACAGATATCTAAAAGGGGCATTTTAGTCTTTTTGTATGGGCGATATTTAGTAAAAGGGGGTGCATTTAAAAAATCCCTTCCAAAAATGTTCGTCTACCTGCCATTTTTCATAAATCGCTTCATTTCCTTCGCCTTTCGTATTACTCCCTCTGTTCTTAAATTATTGTCACACTTTACTTTTTAAAGTAACACTAGTAAAGTTTACGTGAGTTGCACGTGGTGAACGCATGTGGTGCTAATGGTTTTTAAAAGTGATTTATTAGTTCCTTCACTTTTTTGTTACTTTTAATTATTAGATTCTTTTTGTGTTTTAATTGTTACTGTTTATGAGGCTTATAAATTGTGTTGTTGTGTGTTAAGGTTCTACGATACTTTATTTTTCGGTTATTTATAATGTATGCTTTTAGTCATTGTATAACAACTTATCCTACACATTTGTCATTTTTATTGGGCATTTTTAAATCTCTTTTTTACCAAACATGAATTCATTCACTTTTAACGGTGTGTGAATTGAAAACAATTCAAACTTATTATCTTAGTTAAGCACATTGTTGTTGGAGACTTTACTTATGTCGTTTCTGAAATTTATGACTCTCTTTAGAAAATAATAAATTGTGTTATAGAAATCAAACTCACAACCCCAAAATATATACTTACACTCTAAAATACAAAATTCCCTCAAAGTATCTATAAAGTCTCACTTTACCACTCTACCTAAGTTTTGTGTCATTTTCTTATCTCATTTTATAACTTTTTTCTAGTTTTCCCCTAGCTATTACGAAGGTTACCAATCTGACGTTAAAATGCATATGGTATTTCACGTGTAGGGCATTTTAGCAACGCTTTTTCTGCTTTTATTACCCAAAGAGAAACTGCGTTTTCTTATTCTCCCACAACATTTTCTATGTTTCTTCTTCAATAATGACATCTTATATTTTAAGTGAGATAAAACTCAAGATTGTAAAAAAAATATATATTCAAATTTTTATATAGAAAAATAAATAAAAATACTGCATAATCTATTCATATATTAGAGAGATAGAACTCAAGATCAGAGAATCGCACTCAGATGTCAAAGCCGTCATGAATAAGAACCTACAAAAAATTAAATTCGTCATAACCGCAAATGTTAAATGACCAAACCACAATTCATTTCTCCCTTTCTCTTTTGTACAACACAATGCCATGAATATCAAAACCCATATTTGAACACATCACAAATGTATACGACAATGATGAGGCACATCATGGTTCAATCCGTCTTCATCGTCCTTAGCTTAAACTCCAACAAATTTTTCCTTGGCACCGTTGATATGGGTTATGGTTTGATTGAAGCAAATTAATTCTCGATCTTAAACACTATTCACTACCATTTTTATCACTATATGATTACCACACGTGATATCCCAATCACCAAATTTGATATAGAATATAGAAATGCTACAAAATTACGTTGAAAGCCAAAGTGGATTTGGTGGATACCTTAGGCGGCAAGGGGATTTTGGACTAATTTTTATGGGGCCAAAATATGATTAGCTCCCAAAATTCCACACTAAATCTCACATTGCACCCCAACCTACAAAGTGTCTCACTTTCATAACTTATTTTTCTATTTGTCCCACTTTGCCCCCTCCCGTCTATGGGAGTTAAAAATAGTAACGTACAGAAAATGGTATGTGCATATCATGTGAAGATTATTTTGGTCATTTTGAATGGGGTGCAAAATGATATTTGGTTATAACTTCATTATATAATTTACCATTCATTATTTAAAATATGTTTTTAAATAAAAATAATAAATAATTGTTTCAATAATCCAAAATTAATTATATTGTCAAATTACAATTTCCCTCCAAAGTATCCACCCAATCATATAATGCACCACATCTTAAGGTTTGTCTCATAATGACATCTGACGTTATATTTGTTTCCCATTTTTCACCCTACCCGTGATAGACATTAGAATATTCATGTTAAATAGCACATGATCTTCCACGTGCGGGGCAAAAATGTCATTTCTCTTATCTGGTTAAGGGGTAAATGTTAAAAGTAAAAACTCTAATCGCACACCCTCTCCTTCCCTCTTCTCCCAGTGCAAGTTCACATCTCTGACTCCACCATAATAGCCACCATCTCCAGCCCTAACCCTTCCCACTTCGGTCACGCTTATCACAGTTTTGGCACCGTCCTCATTTGATTCAGCCAAACTCCATCTCCAATCTTTCTCATTTTTTTCATTGCAAAAGTTGCGCCTAAAGTAGAAATCAGAGGCTATAGACAAATACATCAAAAAGAGAGACGGTCTTGAATGAAGAGAAATTGTAAGGAAAATGTCATCCTTACAACTAATTATACTACTTTCCTTACAACTAAGCTTTGAATAAGCGCAAAGTTGTTTTAGACAAAGATATTTTTGCCCTTGAAGGCTTAGTTGTAAGAAAAGTTATAAAATTTGTTGTAAGGCTAGCAATGTTGTTATTACAATTTGTCTCATAAATAAATTTAGAATTTATTTAATGTATTTTGTCATCCTTCACTTTTTTCCAGCAACCCCATCATTCATAGACCAACCACTATTACCACCATTACCACCTAAAATAACACCATTAGCCCAAAAATAAAAATTTGATTTTATCTTATTTCTTGGTTTAATTCCTTACTCCTTTGTTCAATTTCATATTCCACCTAAACCACCACTGTCATGCTTACAATCGCCCCCACCACCACCCCTAACCACAACCAGCAACATCCATGCAATCGTGGCCACAATTATCACCATCACCAAGAAACACGTTCACCTTGCCTTGCTAAAACAAAAAAATAAAATATCTTTTAGCTTTCGTTAAGTCTAACTACTTTCTTCAAAATGTCTCTCCTATAGATTCTAACTTAATTTCTTCTCTAATAAAACACACAGATTTGTCAACAAAGTTCTCATTTTTTTCTTTAGTTCTTAACATTATAGCACCATTTCTTAACGCATTTCTCTTAGCTTATTCACACGTGACTACTAAGCACGCTAAAGATTTTCTTAATATCTCGATATTCACCAACAAATTTTTTATTATAGTTACAATTTTTCATATATCTCTAATAATGTCTTTACCAATCTATGATGTCTCACTTTCATACACGATTTTTCTATTTGTTTCACTTTTTCCTCTCCCGTCCATGGTCCTTAAAAATAGTGATGGAAAATCATGTATATATGGATTATTTTGGTCATTTTGCTTTGTGACAGAAAGTGAGATTTTGTTATAATTTCGTAATATTTCCATTTGGTATTTAAAATATTTTTTAGTTAAAAAAATAAATAATTATTTCAATAATCCAAAATTAGTTATACATTGTCTCATTTTAAATTTAAAGTTAAAAAAATGCATTACTCCAAAAAATGAAATATAAATTTTATTTAATTTATTTTTATCCTTCACTCTCTTCCGTCAACCCCATCATTCATAGACTCACCACCACCTTAAATCTCATCATTAATCTATAAGTTAATTTTTTATTTGATTATATTTTCTTTTCTAATTCCTTACTCCTTCCTTCGAAGTAATCCATTTGAAAAACCTATCAATTATAGACACACCACCACCACAACCTTAAATTTCACTTTTACAAACCCAAATTCAATTTTTTTGAATTTTTAAAATTTCAAATTGAAACTGAAACCCATATGAGTATTTGAAAATTTGATGATTTATTGGAAATCTCAAAACGTTATATTTCATCTAAATCACCAATGTCATCCCTACAATCACCGCTACCATCGCTCCTAACACTACCATCCATGCGGTCGTCAGCACCGACATCACCATCACAATCTCCAAGAAACGCATTCACTTCGTCTTGCTCAAATAGAGACATAGAATCTCTTTAGCTTCTGATTAGTCATCAGACTTCTTTCGTCAAACGTCTTTCATTTCTTAGTTCTTATCCACTTTCGATGTCAAATTACTAAGCAATGAGATAATCTAATTTAGGATGAGACTACTTGAAAGAATGTAGATTGATGACAGTGTTTTTCAATTAAATGAGAGTTGCGATAGAAGAAAAGAAATTTGATAGCCACGGCAGAGGAATAGAGAGATTCTCACATGTAACTACCTTGGGTTTTATGAAAATGAGCAAGCAAGTTAAGACCAAAAGCGGTTAGAGGTTTGGAATCCAATTATGGAAATGAGTAAAATATTTTGAACTCAGTTATTTGTGATTACACTAACATTGGTTTTGTTTGTAATATCTATACGTTAGGGTCACTATGATAGATTTTAGGGTAAATTACATGTAACCCCTCTCAACTATGGGTCAAGTTTGGTTTTCCCCCCCTCACTTATCAATTAAAGCAATGTGCCCCCTTCAACTATAACATTTTCTTAAATTGCACCCTTTGTATTTAACATTGTTGTTTCAATTGATGAAATTTTTCTGCCAAAGACTCGCATAACAATCTTTATATATTATTTTTACCATAATAATCAAAATAAAGATAAGAAATTCTTTGTATTGACCATTTTTAAACACAATCAAGGTTTTAGAATAATAATGGTAAAATAGTCAATTAAAACACTAAAAAAGCACTAGGATGAAAAAATATCTAAAGATGGTCACATGAGTCTCAACTAAGCATTTTACATCAATTAAAATGAGAGTGCCTAAATAGAAGTTACGATTGAAAAAAAACAATAGTTGAGGGAGATACATTGCTTCAATTAGTAGTTGAGGGGGTAGTTTGAACCCAACATATAGTTGAGGAGGGTTATTGGTAATTTACCCTAGAGTTTAAAGTTGCTTCTAGTAGTCTGAAAATTCAAAGAAGTAAACTATAGATTTTAGCTTTATTTTGTAACAAAAATCACAAATTCATCAATTGGTTCTTCATTTTCTTCATCTTATTGACATTATGACACATTTTCTTAAACCATTTCTCTTAGGTAACATTTGGTAGGTAGAATTAATGCTAGATAGGATTAATAAGCCAAGTTTTCTAATGTTTGGTACACAATAAGTGGTAGGGACTAATAGCACAAGTTACACCCTGATAAAATCATTATCCCCTCAGTATTAATACCAAGGGAAATGGTGGTATTATTAGCACCCTCACTAAATAAAATTTGGATTAACCTCAAAACTATCTCCGATATACAAGTGAGGATTAATAACGATGACACTAATAGTACTGAGATTAATAATACTGGTTATCATTGTCCGACTACCAAACAAGCCATTAGCTTATTCACGAGGAATAACTAAACACGCTACATACTTGCTTAATATCTCGATACTCATCAATAAATCTATTATTATAGTAATAATTTTTCATATACATCTATAATGTATTTACCGAACATATTTAAGAAAGTAAAAAACCATATTATTTTTTTGTTTCGAATAAAGTTTTAGTCTCTTGACTGAGTAAGGGTATTTTGGTTATTTTAGAAAATATTTATTTGTAATGATAATGGTAGAAGTAGGAGGGGAAAACTGATAAAAAATAAAAATAAAAGATGAAATGAATAGAATTCAAAATTGTAGGACCTAATTTTAAAAGAGGTACAAGTCAATTTTTTGATTATTAATGGAATTAATTAGTCTATGACAAATTTACTTGTTTGACCTTAATTAATGGTGAGTAATTTGTTATATTTGGGGCTATTTTTATCCAAACATTATTTTTTTTGTCATGATAAATTTACTTGTTTTGTTATTGATTAAATGGTGGGTAGTTTATTTGGTGAATGATTATTTTTGTCCATCTATTAATTTGTAAGAAACAAACTTGACTTTTATAGTAAACATGCTACATACTTGCTTAATATCTTGATACTCACCAATAAATCTATTATTATAGTAACAAATTTTCATATACATCTATAATATATTTACTGAACATATTTAAGAAAGTAAAACCATATTATTTTTTTGTTTCGAATAAAATTTTAGTCTCTTGACTGGGTAAATGTATTTTGGTCATTTTAGAAAATATTTATTTGTACGTAACGATAATGGTAGGAGTATGAGGCGGGAAACTAATAAAAAATAAAAATAAAAGATAAATAAATAGATTTCAAAATTGTAGGACCTAATTTTAAAAGAGGTACAAGTCAAGGGTTCAAATTACTATTTGATTATTAATGGAATTAATTAGTCTATGACAAATTTACTTGTTTGACTTTA
>JABEVN020000804.1:0-2500 GCA_013146195.2 Codonopsis lanceolata | reverse complement strand
ACCGATTTGTTACGTTTATGAGTTTATTTATGATTTCGACATTTTTAATTGTTGAATGTAATTTTATGGAAGGTTTTTTAATCTATTTATAAAGTTTAAATCTTTTAGATTTTATTATGTATTTGTATTAAACAAGTAAAAAATAAATAACAATCGTATTGGTCGGTCCTGGTTCTCGTATGTCTTCAATTGGTTCTGGACCGGACCAATGTATTGGTTCTCAAACATATTGGGTTGGTCCTGGTTCTATATTTTTTGAAAATCAGACAATTGGTCTGGTCCTGGTTTTCTCATTTTTTCTAAAAAAGTGGACCGAACCGGACCAAGCTCACCCCTATTTTGCACCCTAACCCTAATGGGCGTTAGAAAACTAATAGAAAGTTAGCATGTGTATCTCACATGTAGGGGTAATTTAGCTCTTTTCTTCATTTTTTTTCTTTAATTCATCTACAGATCTGGCATCACAGTCTCCAACCCCGACCCTCAACAATGTCGGTTGAATCGCCTTTCCTGTTCATCGCCCATGCGCCGAATCCGGCCCAGCAAATTTGTCCGATCCAATCGTCATCTCCGTTTCATCTATGATCGATTCATCCAACTTCGATCACCCCTGCTTTAGATCCAACTAACCCAACTTCTGTTCTGGGTCGTTCTCTGCACCGGCCAAGTCCTTTGACTCCGGTTGTCGATTTCAGTTCCAACAAGTTCTTGGGAACTCAGTCCGCACGTACGTGTTCTCTCTACCCCTCATTCTTCACGGCTGGCCCAAAATTGGCGTACAAATACTTGGATTTTGGAACTCCATCCCACAATTTCAAGTAAGATTGCTCCATTTTTTTTTTCAATTAATTGCTTAAATTGTGAATCAATGCCTAAAAAATTTTCTGCTCATTTGCAATTCTTGTTACTGCCCATCTCACCTGTTGAGAAAATTGTAAATTTCTATGCACTGGTGATTAGAATTTGTGTTTATTCTGAATCTCATTTAATCTGATTTGGATAAAATGGGTTTTAGATTGATTTGCAGGGATAATAATCTTTGCTCTTATGTTGATCATGAGTTGTTGGTCAGATTGATCATTGTGTGATTGAGCAGTTATTGGGATGCTTAAAAATGAAGAAAATAACTAAATTACCCCTGCATGTAAGATGTGCATGCTAATTTTCTGTTAGTTTTTTAACGCCCGTTAGGGATAGGGTGTAAAATGGAACAATTTGCAATGTCAGGTATGAGTTTGACACAAACCTTAGGTTGGGAACCACTTTGGGATTGGATGGAAACCTTGAGATAATTCATATTTTGTCCAAAGTATTTAGATAAATTACTTTCACTAAACAAACAAAAGAAGATATATGTTTATAATTGTTAGAAGTTGATGTTGACTTTAAAAGTCGTTAGGCAAAATCTTACCAATAAAAATGATTTATTCCTCCTCATTCGTTAGAAAGAATTATTTTAGATTAAAAGTTTTTAGATAAAATTCTTTTATTAATAATAAAAGAGATGTATTTCACATTAGATATAAAATAATGTTGACATAAAATTACATTTTACATAATGTATTTCAATAAAGTTGGCCTACACATTTCTATAAAATAAGGTCCCTTTGAATTAGGAGGCCGTGTTCAACGATCCATACCCATGTTGAACCTGCCCAGGGCCGAGCCTTAGTAAAATGTACACTCTGACAAATCTCGAGGTGTCAAGTGTTGTTCGAGTTTGCTTGGTGGTTTATGTGGTAGAGATTACGCCAGAGTTTATAGAAAAGACTGTCCGCTCTAAAATAATTGTCATATTTGATTTTATTTTGTTAAACATGATGTTTTTAATGCAATTTTGACTTTGACTTTTTTAATTTTATTAAAATCATAAAACCATTGATTCGTAGTAGTTTTCAGCTAACTACAAGTTACATGTTTTATGATTTTGAAAATAATAAAATAGTATATCAAAATTGCATTTGAAAAACATTTTATTTGATAAAAAAAGGTCAAACATGCAAGACAATAGTATTGGAATAGTATTTTAAGAACTTGAGGACATTATTTAGGGGTTATGTTTTGAAAGGAAATCATAAGGATATAAATTGTGATACGTTACGAAATCATCGATCTTACTCCTAGTTGATTAGTATGAACATTCAATGTTTCATTGACTCTTACGAATGGAGAGAAAGAAAAGGCAACCGAGAGTCCAACACTCTGACAACGACTTTTATTAGCACTCCATCTCCTTTTAAATAAATGTTTTTTTTTTGACAAGAATTTATTTAATTATAAATATTTATGTAATGTGTGATTTTCTTTATTGTTTTTATATTTGTAACTATAATTAAAATATGTAGTAAAAGTCAAGGAAAAAGGTAAAAATATTTTTTAAAAAAGAAAAGTTCTAAAATATTATAATTATTTTAGAACGGATAAAAAATGAAAAGAAGATAATTATTCAGGAATGGAGAGAGTATAAAATATTGAATGAAGCTGAGATATATATATATAT
>JABEVN020000803.1:0-28026 GCA_013146195.2 Codonopsis lanceolata | reverse complement strand
AGTCTAGATGTGTGTGAGTGACCATATTAAGACCAAAATACTATTAAGAGATGCCCTATAGTTGTTGACTTGCTAAGGTTACAAGTTAAACTCGGCGTTAGTCGAAATGCGACTTCGGTTGAGAGTTTACTTGTTTTGTTTGTGTTTGTGACCTCGGTCAGGTCCTAAGTCGTTATATGGTTGTTATGAACTTGTTTAGATGCGTTAGACTTCAAGTTGGAGGTGTTCCTTAAGTCTATTGATGATTTGGATGCATTGGAGATAGCTTCATCTTTATCGCGAGTTCGAGATTGATGTGGATCGTCTCATCTTTCGGAGTTCTTATTCTCTTAGTTGTTTTTTAGCTTAGAAGTATTGATGCCTTTTCATTTTGTCTCTTGACTTGCCTTTAAGTCTCGTACGATATCTCGTTTGATCACTAGTTCATTCGTTGTTTCGTTTGCAAGTTGTTATGACTTGTTTGATTCTTTTAAAGTTGTTTCGCGTGTTGGTCATACTTGTTTCGGACATGTTTTGGAGGTGGTTTCACCTAGGATTGATTGGGGTTGAGTTGGTGGTCAATTGGACTTCATTTTAAGCATATTTCTCAAAATTTGGGCTGAGCTCTCGCTCGAGGGAAAGCATGACAATAGCGATTATTGGAAGTTTTACCCAATTTAACCTTAATGAACCCACTTTAAACCCTCCCTAATCCACCCTCATTGGTCCTAATTGTGTCCTAACTTGGTTGTTTATTTTTAAGGGTGATTTAAGTGGGTGTAATGAGGGGATTAGTGAGCCAAAATCAGATTTTGTGTACCACATTGTGGTGACACTTGTCCCACTCACTCCTTGACCATTTATAAGCCACAAGACCACTTTGGGAGCTTCATTTGCTGCATTTCCTCTCCAAAAACGTGGAGCCATTTCCATGGAGACTCCATGGGTTTTTGAAGGGTTTGCTTGGGATTCAAAAGCCCTAGTTGTCCATTGTTGAAGCCAAGACCGTAGAATCGAAGCCCTTCTATTCTACTCCACTTCTAACCGATTGGATTTTAGTTTCTTTGTTTATGTGAAGCCTTAAGGTAAGCTACTATACTCCTCCTCTAATGGATTTTGTGCTCATTGACCCTAAGGAAAACAAAGGGCTTGCTATTTGAGGTCAATGAGTACACATGTATTCTTTGTGTGGTTTTATTTTGAGTTTTGAAGAGTGAACTTGCTAAAGGCATGAGTAGGTTGATTTATATGTTTAATGAAGTATATTATTAAGCTTCATTTTGTAAGTTTGGACTTTGAGCATGATCGTTACATAATTTCTTAGAAACCTAGGGTTTGACATGATGCTTATGTAGTAAATGGTATTACTTGTGTTAAGAACCATTTTGGGGTTTCTAATGAATATTTATGAACTATGAGAATTAAATATGGTTATATGTTAAGAACTCCTATTTTTGGTTGTGAGCTTGATGAATGAATGGTTATCATGGATCTCATAATTGAAATGTAAGGTTTGGCTTTAATGGATTAAGTTGATTTTCATGAATATAGAAGTATGTTGTCCAACTCTAATTCATGAATTTAATGTTTTGAACATGCTAGACGAATTTATATCTTAGTTATGAGCATGTTAGATGAATGGCTATTTTGGGTGAAAACATGCTAGATAAAATTCTATCTTTAGATACATGCTTGAAATGTGATGATTGACTCTAAATATTAAGTGTTGATCTATGAACCATGTTTTAGGATTTTGTTGGGAAGGTATGTATTATTTTGGGTTACATAATGTTGTTAACTTTGAGAACATAGCCATGATTATTAGCTAATGAATATAGGAGGGTTATGATGCAAATAGTTTCTATGCCCTAGAATTTGGAAAGTGTAGAAATGACTCAACGAAGTCGATTATGGGATTAATATGAACATAGTGAATTAGATATTGAGATCCTACGGAATTTCTGGTAGTTTTGATGGAGGTTAAGCCTCTGAGCGTTTTCAAGTGTATGAAGAACACTTGGGTATTAGAGACTTGATATTATTACTCTAATGTGTTTGTGTGCTAGTTAGCATTGAAATGCATAACTATGTGATTTAAAAGTAAACATCTACTTGATTGGATTAGTGCGTTATTTTGTACTTTTCCTTTGGGTCAACATTCAAGTATATATTACCTGTTCTTGCGTTTGAGTCTAGCTGGCATCGTTTTGTTTGAGTCTTTGACAGGACGATGCATTGTCTTCACGAATTGTGGGATTCGTGGTTGAAATGGATCGCCGTGCCGGGTTGCACGCACCCCTCCATCGATGGTCACGGTGGGGATGTAGCTGATCATTGTTATATTAATACACATGACCTTGATAGCTATGGAACTCAAGCGGAGAATGTCTCGAGTACGTTGATACCACGAAAGGGATATCGAGGACACATTTGGATGCACGTGTTTTACAGGAGCTACACGGCGGAAGCGGAAAGGAAATCATCTTCTCTCTTATGTGGTGAAGACTTGAGTCAGATAATAATATATACCTCCTTGAAGCTACGCTGTTCTAAGGAGGAGCGCAGCAACCTGTAGCTGCTATGGCTGAAGGCCTTCCCAATTAGGAGCGAAGCGACCCGTAGCTACGATGCCGAAGGCCTTCCAAATAGGGGGATGGGTCACAGGAAAGGGGGAGACCAGGGCTTCCGAGGCGACCTGTAGCTAAAACGCCGAAGGCATTCCAAAAAAAAGGAGCCCCTTAGTTAGCTATTTAGCCCCTAAAACAACCTATTTAAGGGAAAAACAAAAAGTGTTAAGCATTTCTTTTGATAAAGACATGATTTGTTGATTCTTGAGCTACGAGTTCTGAGCTTGGAAATAAGGGCGTTTTGAGGCACGAGAAATGCATCAAATGTATCAACATCCACTGCATCTCCCAAGGTCTGCTTTAGATGCCCGAACGTTGGTCTCTGAGTTTAGACGAGTTAAGAGTTCTGATCTCATGAGTTCCTTGTTGATAGGCCCCTGATTTTACGAGCACTTATATGAATTGTTGTGCTACGTGGCTAATGATATGATTTAATGAGATGATGATTGTTGATGAAATGTTATAATAGAAATATAACATACTAATGAGATGATGATTGTTTGATCAAATGTTATAATAGAAATATAACATGCTATACATGATCAAAATGGAAACCATAGTCTCGCTTATATGATATATTATACGAGTTACGTGGAATGACGTATCATGAGATTTACGGTATAATTGGGTTATATGGATGATGGTTTGATGATAGGTTACAATATGGAAATAACATGTTACACATATTGGAATTGAGAATTATATTCTATTTGATAAAAAATATTTTATGATGAATTATGCAGAACGATGTCCTATGTGACTATTGATAGAATTTTGTTTATGTTGAGGATTACTCCATGAAAAGATATATTATGAGTATCACATGATATATACATGTTTTACTTGAGCATAATGTCATGTCATGACATTGTATCTTTAGTAGTTTACTAAGTCTTTATGACTTACTCTGTTTACTTTGTTTTCCTTAGATTCGAACCGAGCTAGTGATTCGAAAGAATCCGCCGAGTCTACGATAGTACGCGTGGTTATTTTGAGGAGGTTGCTACTAATTCATATTTTCTAGCATTTGTTTTGGAAGGACGTTTGGGAAGTGAAGTTATATAAACTTCACTATGGGTTGTAAGATTTGTGGTTAATTATTTGGTACTTGTACTTGTTATAATATTAGTACTTAGTCTTTTGTGAGCCGACAATTGTTAGTCGACCCATGTTTATATAATTATTTTATTTCTATCCATCTTGAGTTTGTATTATATTGTTGGTTATTTTGTACTCGACATGTAGCCGTAGAGTGTGTAGACTAGAGTTGTAGACTTAGTTTAATATTGGGTTCCGGTTGTAACGTCGCCGATGACTTGGATTTTTTATATATAATTGCTTACATGTTGTTTTATTGTGCGTGTCTAATGTTACGTCACATGCTTTGAATTTTTGGGCCGAGAGATTTACTATCTCTTAGGTTGTTTTGTATTTCAGAGCTTGTTAGCTCGGGTGCCATTACGTTATTTGCTTCCGCATTTGTTGAGTCGTTGGCGTATTGTTGTTATAACCTTACCATTTGCTTGTTAATTGTGTGTTTTTGGTGGCACGACCTTGGGGTCTCATATTGAGATCCGGGTCAGGTCATGACAGGTATTCTCCTGAGTAGTAGGCGTTAATGGTTTGTTCCCATGATTGATTTGAAACCCGGAACTTGTAAGTTTGGGTGTAGTATTGATGGAGAATGACTAACCCAATTAGGGTAGTTGTGGATAAATTGTGAGACTTATACAAAAGTTAAAGCGCTCGTATGTATTGTTTGGCAGTGTTAAGAGTATGGAGATCGAGAGCTTGCTCTTATCAATATATGTACACCATTTGGGTACAGGATAGTTATGAACTAAAGTATTAAGTTTATGGATGATATAGGTTGCCATTGGCAACAAGTTGGTGTATTGTGTATAGTAGAGTCATTGACATACTCTTAGGGCTATCTAATGTTGAATACTCACAGATGGTTGGTGACCACTGATGTCTTATTTTTTAACCTCGCAAGTGTACCAATCAATTGAAGTATAGCGTACGGAAAGCAATGGTCGAACCACAGAGACAAGAAGTATCTAGAGCAAGTAAACATGTAACAAATAAGCTAAGGGGGTTTTTGGTTTATTTATCTAAATTATTCTACTAGAAAGTAGGTAATCTAATTAACAGTTTATTAAAGCAGCAAACACAGTTTGTGAAGATCTTATGGTGGAGGAGAATCTAGGAATGTGGATTCACTTGTATTTATTCTAATGCTCTTTTGCCTAATGTATCAATCAATTAATCTTGGGTTCATTCACGAAAGATTGGTATAGGTCACCAAATTATAATTCAGTCTCCATCCTAAATAATTCATCCAAATCTATACTCTTAAAAACAAGAACATATGAATTTATGTCTGTCACTCAGAAACATATATATGAACCTAACCCTAACTTATCACTCTCATGCATCGATAGGTTTAATTTATCACAGTAGTGAGCCAGTGTACGACATATGCATTTGGCCGTGTAGATATCCTCGCCTCTTGGTCTTTAACTACTACGATACCATTCATTAGGAAAAAGCTAAATAGTAAAGAGATTGATAAACACTGTGATTAACAAGATTTGATTGAATAAAAATATATAATCGAGCAGAAGATTCTATACAAGTTACCTCAAATTCCTAGATTATGAGGTGGTTTGTTCATCCTTGAAGATGAACAGATCATTGGGATGAAATAATACATGAACGATCTTCTAAACTATGATTACAAACAATCGAAACTATAAATTACACACTAAATTCAAAGTATTTCCATCCTCCGTCTTAGGGCTACAAGGTTTGCATTTATACTAATGTGTATAGGGTAGGAGATACAATTAGGGTACAACACCTGGCTTCGCGAAACGAAATGGCTTGCGGGGGCAAGGTGCAGAGGAATGTGGCCGCAAGGTCTTTCCTCTCTTCTGGGCTCGCTTACTGGAGACCTTGTAGGGGCAAGGTCCTTATGCCTTGCGTCTGCAAGGGGTTTCTTCTTCCGGTATGTCTTCTTTTTAACTTTTAACACTTTGCACCCTTGCTTCAATTCTTCACTTTAAGCCTTGCAAATCTCATAATTTCACCTAAAACCCTGAAACTCACAATAAAGCTCCAAAACACATATTAGTAGCCAAAAGCCTCGTGGAATTTCTATTTCTAAGCTATAAAAGTACCCAATAGATGCGTATAAAACACATCTATCAAATACCCCAAACTTAGATTTTGCTCGTTCACGTGTAAACAATACTAAAAAATACAAAAGCAATTAAATTATGAAAAACTATTTTTGAAGGGTGACACTATTTACACTCCTTTATAAATCCACAAACTCAAGGAGACTCTTACGTGACTCGACTATGCAGATAAATAAAAAATATATTCAATACAAAAGCAGATATTTAAAATTTACTATAAAAACTATAAATACAAATGAATCTTTTTGGGATCATTTTCAAATCACAATAGCATGGAACATTCGTATTTGCCTCAGGGAGATGCTTACCACATATGTGAGATTTACCACAAAACATATTGACTTACACTTTAACCTGCGACCGATGCCAACATCTCCGTGTGTGTGTGCTAACTAGTTATGGAAGATTTCCTACCTTAAATAGTTTTATTAAGCTAAGCACAAATTCATTCTAAAAATCTGGATTTTCAATAAAAGCATATGCAACACAAACTATGTTTTCTACCATCCGAACCTGGTCTATCACAGAAAGAGATAACACAATGGATTTCAAGTACTTATACATCCATCCCATGCACTTCCTAGGTATGACATACAATGCTTTCATATCCCAGTTACTTACAATAGCTAAGATTATGCTAACACAGTGAGCTTGGCGGATAGTATGAATATATGAAGTGGGGATCAATTTGCATGTATTACAATCGAATCAACCAACACAAGTAACTGACAAAAAGATAAATAGGATTTCATTAAGCTTGTAATGTAAGACCTTGGTGTTGGGGATATGATAGAAAGAGAATAGAATACAAAGTGAAAGAGCAAGACTACCCTTTTCCCCCATTTCCTTCTAAACACGTAGAAGTATTTCCCATTAGGCTATGACCTGCAAAGACCACAAGTGGGAAATTTCCCCCAAACTTTTTTTATTCAATACATTATGCTAAAAATAACTAGTGATCCTTTCTTCAGATGAACTTTCCTAATATATCTATATATTGAAAGCTATGTTTTCATTTGAATCTTTTTGCACTCTTCTTTCTTTGTTTTCATTTTCGTCGAACCAATATACTTTTTTTTCTGTTTCTTTTCCATCACTCTTTTTTATTACGATGAGAGAGAACAAGTCTTCAGGAAATCATCTAAATAATAATGGTCCCATAAAATTAATTCCCCACCCACATCCAACTCTCTCAATGGGTAGGCTAAAGTCTATAAGGTTTAGGGTTTAAGTTAATGTGGGTTAAAGAAATGAAGTCGAATGGGGGTTGTCGTATGCTTAGCATACACCATTCTTTAATTCAACTCAAAAGGGACATTAGGGATATTTTTAGTAAGGTCGGGAAATATTTAGGCTCAAACGATCCAAAGATGGCCTAAATCATATCTTAATGCCAGATTACTCATGCCAGTTTTTAGGAAAGTAAACAAAAATAAAATATCACATCCATTATGAAAGTTGTGGAATTGAAGATTTAGCATTACTGGATTTCACATAAGCATTTGCTAGAAAAAAAGTAGGGACAATCAAGGCTAACATGCAGTCACGATTCAAAAGTGTGCTTGAGATATATTGGCAAGAAAAATCCAAAGGATCTAACTATCATGCAAATGACCCTAAGTTACAATTCAATGCAACAATCATGTCAGGATGACTATTCATCATATTCTTGTGCATCAAACTATTTTTGCTAGAATGAAATGTGCATTATAAACTTAGTAAAAATGTTCAAATTAGTCTATAATCATGACTGAGAAAAGTGCACACGGGGTTTGGAGAATGTTAATATTTTTACAGACTGGAGTGAATTCCAAAATGATCAATGGAAAAGTTATGTGGTTCATTGCACTAAATCATCATCGGCTGAAGTGACCACACCAGGACTCGAGGATGAACATTTTGAATTAAAATTTTTAACTTTTATAAATAATAAAAAAATGGAGATAGTTGAACCAAATATTAGTGTTTAACATCTCCGAAAATAAACAAAAATAAAAAGCAAGAAAATAGAGAGAGAGAGAGAGAGGCAAAAATTATCCCTTGACCTAAATTATAAAGCCCAACTCCACCCATTTTTAGGCTGGGTCCTGCAAAGAATCCCCCCTCTAAATTTAAATTTTATTTTGTCCTCAAAATTGAGGTTTATGCCATAAGGGGGTAGAAGGAGGGGAAATATCATAAAGATATAGCTGGTCTGCCTAACTGATGTGCGCAAAAATGCAACACGGGCAAGATTACCCGATCGTATCAAGTAATAAAGTTCTTAAGTACGAGTCGATCACACGAGGAATGCGCGTAATTCTCACTCCAACTAAGTACTGAAATTATGCTAACTAATTATATTTGAGCAAAAAGAAATTAAATTAAAATCTAAAAATATAAACAACCTAAGAAAGCAATTAAATCTAAACTAAAGCGGAGGTGGTTTGGCAACAACAAATCAAGATAAAAATATAGGAACGCATTATTTCTAGTCTAGCCGGTATTTTAATTTAATTCTCTTTTTGCTTTTCTTTAACTCAAGTCTTAGTAGTCGGACGCGCTATTTTATTCGCTACGAGCTTTCGCTACGTATAGCAAATCTAGCTACCTCTCAACCTTGCTACGAGCTCATATCATCACAACACATAGCACAGGGGAGAAAATAACTGCATGTCTAAACAAGCATCCAAAGACTATCTACGCACGATCTCCTTTCGGTCTCACGCCACGCAAACTACTATTGTGATTTTCGAATAACAGGAAGGGCTTTCGATTCGTATCCTATCATTCTAGTGAACATCTAATGGTTCGCTACGCCATTAAAAGCATGAAGAACACACAATAATAACCAAGCGCATGGGTAATACTTCACAAAGAGAAACTCTCTATATTTTTCTACAATTCATGTTGGTAGCCGAGACAACTAAATTGGCTAACTACGGGCTCTCGCATCTTATAGTCAACCCTAACCTCCCCGACCTTGCGAATGGCTAAGGTGGTTCGATCGCGTGTCAAACCTAGTCTCATTTTGGCTATCGGTGTGTGTCACAGAACACCAACTATTAAATTGATTGGTCCGAAATATAAAGGTAGCTCTCGCGGATCCTAAATATTTCTAAAATCATTTAATTATTGGCCAGATAATTAAAAGCATTAATTTTACAAAATAATAACCAACATAATTGTGTACTAAATAAATAAATAAATTAAATTAAAACACTACATTTAACATAGAAAAATAATTGCATTTCCATAAATAATTGAAGCACAAACCAATTCAACAATTACAAACTAAATCATCCCAAGAATATACAACAATATATCAAAAGATAGGTTGAAAGAATTAAACCAAATGTTGCTCGAATCCGGGGTTGAAATCTTTTGCAATTGCGTCCTTGGCCCTTGATTTGAAGCTCCAAACCTTCAATGGTGATCAATCATTAAATATTTGGTGAGAAAATGAGATGAAATGGGGTTGGTGCCCCATTTAGGGCTTGCACCCGTAAATGGGGGCTTCTGATCTCAAAATGATGGCTGTCTGGATTAAAATGAGAATGCACAAAGGAGGCATGGGCTGCTAGGGGTATTTTCGGTAGTGCAATGGAAAGATGGGGGGAAAAAAAAGAGAATAAATAATGCTGGGGCACGGGCTGGAGCTGGGTTATCCAGGAGAAAGGGCATGGGTCCAACCCGGATGAAAGTGGGTGAGATGTGTGAGGTGGAGTGGGCTGGGAATCGGGCTGATGGAGCAGGTGGGCTGGAGGAAGACGCGGGTCAGACCCGATCCATGAAGAAGACCGTGGGTCATCATTAGTGGACAGGAGGCGGCAGCAAGCGACAAATGGCTCCATGCTATGCACGACAACGCACAGGGCCATTCCATAATTTCTGCCGGCTCCCCTAAGCTTCTGAAAATTGCTCCGGTGCCCCTGGAGTTTCTAACTTTTGCGGCGCTTTCCAGTTTGCTCCAGGCTTCACAGATTAGTCCTCTGTTAGCTTTTTCAGCCTCCGTTACTCTCTAAATGCCTTGGAACCTTGACGGAACTTAATGGGCATTGACCAAATAATTCCCAAAACAACTTTTAAGCCCGGAATTGCCTCGAACTTCGTGTTAAACACCGTATAAAAACTTCGATTATGCATGGAAACCATTAAGCACAAAAACACAAATAATAATATTTCCAAAGCATAATTAATTCAAAAATAGCACAAAATAAAAGAAAATTCTCGGGAAAATTCGTAGAAATCTTGCGCTCATCACACCCCCAAACTTAAACTTTGATCGTCCCGAGCAAAGAAAATGAATTATGGAAATGCTCGAGGAAAATAAGAAATGAAGGTGGCGCTCAATTAAGATCCCACAAGCATTACCATCCAAAAGATCAACCCCAAGATTATAAACATGCATAATAGAGGTATGAATTGATTCATATGCTATCAAACAATCCTCAAACAATCATTCATACCATAAAACATTTTTTACCCAACAATAGCAATGCTCTAGCTTAGATTGAACGACCAACCAAGATACCAAATGCAAGTTAAACCGAAAGAGTCATCAACAAATATTTTTTTCACAAGACAAGGCAAGAACACATGGTATGACAATATCAACAAATGTTCAACGCGTATTTGCGCCAACTACTGATGGATCATCTGTTGGTCCAATGCGAACTCCTCCTGTTGATTGGAGATGGCCTCCAAAGGATCCACATTCTCCTCAACATTAGCCTCCTCTTGAAGCTCCTCACGTGGTCCCCTCTCATGTGGCTGGCGTGGGTGATCAAAAAGTAGCTGTCGTAATGTCGGGTACTGCCTGAACTCTCTCAGAATCTGGAGTCCAAGCGACTCCAGCCCCTCCACACAATCCTGTGATCAAACTCGGGAAAATGAATCTTGAGTTCGTCCTACCTCTAATGAGGGTTTGAATCTGGGCATTGATCAAGTTCCCAACGTCAACAGACTCACCGGTTAGGAGGGTGTAGATCAAAACGACCTTATGCCACGACACGTGTGCTGGTGGCTGGAGGGCATAAGGCATACACATATAAATTTGAACACGACCTTGGCCGCGTTCGTCAAATGGGTCTCGTCCATGGTGCGGGGGCCAAACGGTGGACCTTGATGATAGGTCCAAGCCGTGTCAGGAGTTGCGATCACGGCATTGACCTCCTGAAGAGATATGAGATGTTCAAGATGGACGCTGTAGTGGTCAGTGCCCTCCTCAAAACTAGGGGTGCCGAAATAACGGTTAATGCTAAAGGGCGAAAAGTTGACATCCCTAATTCGGACATTACTGGTGTTGGATACCACACCAGTTGGGGAAGACACGCTCGTTGGCGTAGAATTCATGGTCAATGGCCACAATGGCCACTCCCGGAGTCGCACAGAGAGCTGCCCATCTTCGCTGGGCAAAGTGGGCAGGGAGGTCAAAGTCTTGAAATTTAAATCCCCTCTCAGGGACTATTCTTTTAAAGAGCTTCCTTGTTTAGCTCTTCGACGCCTCGAAGGATACGAACCTAAAGACATCATAATCTTGCTCCATTTGGGAGAGGGAAGAAGATGGTCCGATATTCCTACGTTTTGGGGCCATGGGGGACACTAAAAATATACTCTCTAAAAAAAATCAGAAAATCCAACAAAGCACGAAAAGCATGGCATGTAAACAATTTTAATTTTTGTATCTATCACCCTAGCATGAAAAATTTTGAAGTATCAAAATTTACAAAAATAAAAGGGATAGAAAATACTTGTAGCGCACTGCTTCCTACGTTGAAGGATTCCACCGAATTCAGAAGCTTAATGATAGCAATGGTGGCAGCAGGTCTTCAAGTTGTCCAATGGGGTGAAATGATGAAGATAAAGATGAGGAAAATGGAGACGATTGAAGAGCAGCAACCACACTTGATAGCTTTGGCCGGAATAACAACTGAAATCGTCGGGACTGAGAGAGAAATAAAGTAGACGGAGAGTTTGGAACTTTGAATGATTTTCTATGAACTGTTCATGAACAGCGGTTGTCTGCTTAAAAAGAAGGCCTTGTGGCTGCAAGGTGTGGATACCTTGCGCACAGACGCTGATGTAGGGCTTGTGGGGGCAAGGGCCGAGGGCTTGTAGCCGCAAGGGTACCAAGCCGTTCAAATTTAATGAAGCCTTGCAGGGGCAATGGTTTATAGCCTTGCGTCCGCAAGGGTCATAGAAAATGTGTTCCTTGGGAGGTTGTTACACATTTTTGCACTGTCTTCGTTTTCGTCCTTCCGTTACGTTCGTTAGAAAAATTCTACAAAACAAAACAAAACTAAAATATTAAATGACATATAAATAAAACACTACGATGTTTTTCACCCCAAACTTGAATTATGTCATGCCTGGAAAACATTTACTTTAAATGTTCATAATCAAATAAGATGGAGAAAAACATATTTAAATTACACTACGAAAAAATTAAAATTTATCAAAGTGGGTTGCTTCCCACCTAGCGCACTTGTTTAATGTCTTTGGCTCGACCTCACTTCAAACCTATTCTCTCGGGGGTTTAGCGTCAGAGAGACGAATAACTTCAATTGTCTTCTCTACTGACATGGGTTCAAAATAATGTTTGAGTCAATGACCATTCACCTTAAAGATCTCATTAGTCTTTGGGTTCTTTACATCAACTGCTCCATGTGAATAAATTTCTACTATAATAAAAAGACCAGACCATTTTGATTTTAACTTTCTTGGGAATAATCTTAGTCTAGAATTAAAAAGAAGAAGTTTTAAGCCTGGACGTAACATCTTTTTGGTAATTCCCATATCGTGGTATCTTTTGGTCTTTTCTTTATATATTTTAGCATTCTCATACAAATTAAGTCTACGCTCTTCTAACTCGTTTAACTGGAACAGATGTTCCTCTCCACCCAACGCTAAATCAAAATTAAGAGTTTTAATAGCCCAAAAGGCTTTATGTTCGATTTCCACTGGAAGATGACATGTTTTGCCATGCACCATCCTATAAGGACTCATCCCTATTGGATTCTTATATGCAGTTCTGTATACCCAAAGAGCATCTTTTAGTTTTGATTCCCAATCTTTTCTATTCGGTCTCACAATCTTTTCAAGGACTGCCTTGATTTGTCTATTATTAACTTCTACTTGGCCAGAAGTTTGAGGATGATATGGAGTGACCAATTTGTGAGTCATACCATGTTTCCTAAGGCATGCATTAATCAAGCGATTGGTGAAGCACGTTCCTTGATCACCGATTATCGCTTTTAGTATTCCATACCGACTAAATATTTCATTATCCAAAAACTTGACAACCGTTTTACCATCGTTATTTCGGGTAACAAAGACTTCTATCCATTTAGACACATAGTCCACTGCAACTAAGATATATTCGCAACCATTTGAGACTGGAAAAGACCCATAAAGTCAATACCCCACACATCAAAAATTTCAATCACCAGATTATAATGCAAGGACATGTCATTCATTTTACTGATTCCACCAATCCTTTGACACTTATCACATGTTTTACAAAATACTTCAGCATCTCTAAAAATAGCAGGCCTAGTACAAACCAGATTGTAAAATTTTTCTAGCAGTTTTACTACTACTAAAATGTCCACCACAAGAGTATTCATGGTAGAATGCCAGAATACTTTGTTGTTCGTGATCTAGAATACATCTTCTAATTAAAGAGTCTGAGCACATTTTGAATAAATAAGGATCTTCCCAAAAATAATTTTTAGCATCTAACAAAAACATCTTTCTTTGATGATAATCAAAATCAGGATTTATGATATTTGCTACATAAAAATTCACGAAATCAGCATACCACGGTTCGTGATTTTTAATTGCAAAAAGCTGTTCGTCAAGGAAGTCTTCATTCATGTGGATTTTATTGTCAAGAAATTGACGTTCAAGTAAAGGTAAAAATTCTAACCTAGACAAATGATCAGCAACGACATTTTCTGTCCCCTTTTTATCTTTAATTGTGATGTCAAATTCTTGTAATAATAACGTCCATCTAATGAGCCTAGGCTTAGCCTCTTTTTGCTAAAAAGATATTTTAAGGCAGCATGGTCAAAAAATATAATAACTTTTGCTCCTAACAAGTAAGGACAAAAATTTTCTAATGCAAAAACAATTGCTACATTTTTTTTCATTGGTGGTATAATGTATTACATGAGGTTTCTTATCTACCCTTTGTCGTAGGCCCAACTGCAAAATTTGACGCATCACACATGATCTCAAAAGGGAGAGACCAATCAGGGCTGGTTAAAATATGGGCTGTTGTTAATTGTTCTTTTAACAGATTAAATGCATTTAAGCATTCTTGATTGAAAATAAATTATGTATCTTTCGCCAATAGATTGCATAGATGTTTACAGATTTTTGAAAAGTCTTTTATAAATCTTCTATAAAAACCTGCATGGTCTAAGAAACTTCTAACACTTTTGATTGTAATTGAGGGAGGTAATAATTTGTTTTCTATAATCAGATAGAGATGCATGCTCATAAAATTTACCCATAAACAAATCATATAATTGAATCCATGTATAAATACTCCTTGGTGCCAACATATGATCCATCAGCAGTTGGAGCAAATTCGCGCCGACCAGGCTGATTTTTATGGTTGGGTAAACCGGGTGGCACGAAATGTGTCCGCTTTTCATGGTTTCCCACCCGATACTATCCCCGAGTTCCTTCCTGCATCGTTATTTCGTCTCGACTCACCATGAGTCAAAGCCCAAGTTTCTTCCTCTTTCGTTAGGTGGACCAGCTATGTCCTTTTGATATTTCCCCTCCTGTCATATTGTATAGAAGAACCCTCAATTTTGATGACAGAATAAAATTTAAGTTTGGGGGGGGGGAATTATAAGTCCATGGTCTTTGCAACACCTAGCCTAAAACGGGGTGGAGTTGGGCTATATAATTTAGGGTGAGAGACATTTTTTGCCCCTCTATCGTCTCTTCTCCTCTTCTCTATTTTCTTGCTTTTTATTTTTTGCTCTTTTTTTTTTTGCTCATTTTCGGGAACCTATCATCAATTAGGTTATCAACTATCTCCATTTTTCTTTTTTAAAAAATGTAATTCAAAATTTTCATCCTCAAGTCCTAGTGTGGTGACTTCAGCCGATGATGATTTAGTGCAATGAACCGCATAACTTTTCCTTAGATCATTCTGGAATTCACTCGATTCTACAAATTTCGTGATATTCTCCGAATCTTTGTGCACTTTTCCCATTCATGATTATTGAATAATTTGAATATTTTTACTAAGTTTATAGTGCACATTTCATTCTAGCAAAAATAAGTGATGCACAAGAATATGATGCATAGCCATCCTGACATGATTGTTGCATTGAATTGTAACTTAGGGTCAATTGCATGATAGTTAGATCCCTTGAATTTTTCTTGTTATTATATCTCAAGCACACTTTTGAACCGTGACTGCATGTTAGCCTTAATTGCCCCTACCTCTTTTCTAGTGAATGCTTATGTGAAATCGAGTGATGCTAAATCTTCAATTCCACAACTTTAATAATGGATATGATATTTTATGTGTATTTACGTTCTTAAAAACTGGCATGAGTAATTCTGGCATTAGGATATGATTTAAGCCATATTTGGATCGTTTGAGCCTAAATATTTCGTCCCGACCTTACTAAAAATATCCCTAGTGTCCTTTTTAAGATGAATTAAAGAATGACGTATGCTAAGCATATGACAACCCCCATTCGACTTCGTTTCTTTAACCCACATTAACTTAAACCCTAAATCTTATACATTTTAGCCTACCCTTTGAGAGAGTAGGATGTGGATGAGAAATTAATTTTATGGGACCATTATTAGATAGATGATTTCCTGAAGACTTCTTCTTCCTCGTCGTAAATAAATAAATAAATAAATATATATATATGACGAAGATAATAGGAAGAAAAAAAGTGCAAGAAGATTCAAATGGAAGCATAGCTTTCAAGATATGTTAGGAAGTTCATCCGAAGAAGGATCACTAGTTATTTTAGCATAATGTAGTGAATAAAACAAGTTTGGAAGAAAATCTCCACTTGTGGTCTTTGTAGGTCTTAGCCTAATGGCAAATATTTCTACATATGTAGAAGCAAATGGGGAAAAAGGTAGTCTTGCTCTCTCACTTTGTATTCTATTCCTTTCTATCGTATCCCCCAACACCAAGGTCTTACATTACAAGCTTAATAAAGTCCTATTGATCTTTTTTGCCAGTTACTTGTGTTGGTTGATTCGATTGTAATGCATGTAAATTGATCCCCACTTCATATATTCATACTATCTGCCAAAGCTCATTGGGTTAGCATAATCTTAGCTATTGTAAGTAACTGGGATATGAAAGCATTGTATGTCATACATAGGAAGTGCATGGGATGGATGTATAAGTACTTGGAATCCATGGTGTTATCTCTTTCTGCGATAGACCGGGTTTGGATGGTAGATTACATACTCTGTGTGCATATGTTTTTATTGAAAATCTTGAATTTTAGAATGAATATGGTGCTTAGCTTCATAAAACTATTTAAGTTAGGAAATTTTCCATGACTGGTTAGAACATATACACGGAGATGTTGGCACCAGTTGCAGTTAGAGTATAAGTCAATATGATTTGTGGATGAGTCTGCAGGCATATGTGGTGAGCATCCTCTTGAGGCAAATATGATTATTCCATGCTATCGTGACTTGAGAATGAACCCAAAAAGATTTTTATTTGTATTTATTGTTTTAGAGTAGTTCAAATTATCTGCTTTTGTATTTAATAGTTTTTGTATTTATCTGCATAGTCGAGTCACTCATAAGAGTCTCCTTGAGTTTGTGGGTTTTTAGAGGAGTGCAAATAATGTCACCCTCCAAAAAGATTTTCTTAATTTTTGTAATTTAATTGCTTTTGTATTTATTATTATTGTTTACTTGTGGACGAGCAAAGTCTTAGTTTGGGGGTCTGTGAGTGCCCCGGGAAGATATCCCTCGGATTGCGTGCTCCCTTTTTAGGGGAACACGCAGCTCGGGGAAGACATCACCCTTTTCATTCCGTCTTTCCTTGTTTAGGGGAAAATGAAATTAAAAATGTAAAAAAGAGTGTTGTCAAAAGCGTGTTGAATACGCCTCGGTCACTGAGTGTGCTTTAGTCCACTATGAGTGCTTTAGATTTTTTTGTATCTCATCCTCCCTTGTTTAGGGGAAAACAAGATACAAAAAATGCAACACCCTTTTCATTCCATCTTCCTTGTTTAGAGGAAAACGGAAAAGTGCAAAAAAATGATGTTGCGAAGGCGCGTGGGAACACGCCCTGCCTCACTGTGGACATGAGTTCATTTTGGATCACTATGAGTGCTTTGGATTTTTCTGTATCTCAGCCTCCCTTGTTTAGGGGAAAACAAGATACAAAAAATGCATCACCCTTTTCATTCCATCTTCCCTTGTTTATGGGAAAACGGAAAAGTGCAAAAAAAGAATGTTGCGAAGGCATGTGGGAACACGCCCTGCCTCACTGTGATCCAAAATGTTATAACAGAATCACCATCTTTTTTTTAAGGAGAAATAAAGAAAAACCAAAAATAACCAGAGTTTGTAAAAAAGGTTCGGAGGCTAAGTTACGAGGTGGGAAGGTGTTAGGCACCCAACTCGCCATTTCTATCTCAAAAGAAGATTTTTTTTTTGTGCTAAACTATGTCTTTATTATATTTATTTAGCAGTTGAAATAAAGCATTTACACATATATATCTGGATCTATATTATTATAAACTTGCAGCCACTTCCTCCAGTAATTACAAATATATTTATAAATATTTGGCCATAATAATGGCTCTTTTTAGTGTTATTTTCTATAGAAATCTGGGCAGCATAACTGCTTATATTTTTACATTGGGCCGGCTAAAAATAACACTTTTTATAAAACCTTTTAAAGGCTTACCTTTAAGAGCGTGGGGGTGTGCTTGCTCTGTCCTTCCGGGAGATGGAGTCTTTTGCTGTTGTGGAAATTAGGGCAGAGTAACTGCTTCCGAAAGTTGCTTTTAGGCCTCGGGAAACGGGCGGAGCAATTGCTTGCTTTTTTCTATTGTTTGCTTGCTGCTGGCGGAAATCGAGCAGAACAACTGCTTGTTTCTGGCGGATTTGGCCTCTGGATTTGGGCAGAGCAACTGCTCTTTTTTGGATTTTTGGATCGGAAAAATAGGGTGGAATCCTAGCTGGGAGACTAAGGTTCACTTTGACCGGTTGGATTTGAGTTTGAAGGAGATTTGACAGAGTTTCGAGGCTTTTTAAAAGAGGGGAACTCTCTTTCTCTCAAGACGATCGCTCACTGCGTACTTCTTCAGCGGTATTTTAACTGCGTGCGGAGAGTGTGTGAACTGTGTGTCTCTCAAATTCTGAAGTCGGGGCCTTCTATTTATAGGTCGAGATGGGGACTCCTTCATCATTAAGTTTTCTTTTATGTGCTTCACCGGCTTGTAATGCGCGCTAAGAGAGTTGCACCTTAAGCAGAGTGCTATAGTGTTGGAAGCACTGTTGGGCACCACCCATGGAGGGGGTGGGCGCCGCGCCAGCTATGGCTGTGGGTGGCGCCTGGCTTCTTTTTGGGGTGCTTTTTGACACTTTGGCCCCTTACATTTCACTGTTTACGCATCGTGCTTTTCTTTTTGTATTTTTAAACCCTGTAACTTGACATTTGTTAAGTTTTAACATGTCTTGATATTTCATGTCATGTTACATACCAGGGGTACAAAATTGGGGTGTTCTACAGGGTCTTTGATAGATGTGTTTTATACGCATCTATTGGGTACTTTTATAGCTTAGAAATAGCAATTCTACAAAGCTTTTGGCTACTAATATGTGTTTTTAAGCTTTATCGGGTTTGCCCACGGGCCTGAAAAGCCCGCTGCGAAACGGGGTGGGGCGGGAAAGCCCGCGAACATAACGGTCCTGAAAACCCCTAGCCCAAACCGCCCCGCGTAGGGCCGTGGGCAAAACAGGCAAGCCCGCGGGCTTTTGGTATCTTGAGTTTGCAGAAGAATTTTGTCTTTTTGATACTTGACAAAATGGATTACTACAAAAATTTCAGAAGTATAGTTCACCACACAAAATGGATTACTACATGGGTTAACCCCAACCTTCCCAAGTTGTCAAGCGACATAACAATGGCAAACAAATGGAGAGTGGACCAGATAATTATGTTAGTGGTAAAGATTCACAATACAATCCGATAATCTTGCATATAGCGCATTCCTTTAAAAAAGCATGACTTTAATATATAATTAAGCATAAGCATTCCGTCCGTCATGCCCACAAGAAGGATAAGTGTACCACATGAAATGGATTACTACATGGGTAATGGGTTAACCCCAACCTGCCCAAGTTGAACCAATAAAAGATTGACCACATCGTTCTAAAATTCATCAAGTGTGAGAAAACGTTAATAACAACTAGAGGAAAAAAAAAGACAAGAAAAGGTGACTTAGGAAGATGTCTCTGGAAGAGAATTGCTTTTTTATATCCACGATGATTTCATCCTTATTTTTCAATAGACCTCATTACTAACCAACTGTAACAACTTTTCGAGGTATATGCATGTTGTTCGCATAGTTGAGGGAAAATTGAGGAACTAACCTTTCACATGTGCATCAGGCTTTGGTGCTAGTGGGGACTGATGTGAGGAAATCCATGATCTCAGTGATCTGGAAAATGACGTTCATAGTGTAAAATACCCATGAAAAGTACAGCTTATGAAGAGAAGTCAACATATAATATTATCAAAATTAACAAATTAATTAATTAAGTCCAGAATATGCGGGTTGCCCGTGCCCCGCCCTGCCCCGTGAAAGCCCGCGGCCCGTACGGGCAAAGCCCAAAAAGCCCGCATCCTAACGGGTCTTAAATACATCAGCCCAACCCGCCCCTAATAGGTGGCGGGGCGGGCATGCCCGCGGGCTTTTGCCCTATTTGACAGCTCTAGGTTCAGGGTTTTAGATGAAATTATGGGATTTACAAGGCTTAATGTAAAGAAATTGAGGAAGGGTGCAAAGTGCTGAAGGTTGAAAAAGAAGAAGAGAAATCCAGAATCCCTTGCGGACACAAGGGTAAGGCACCTTGTCCCCGCAAGGTGTCCAATTTCAGACACGTATGAAGCAAAGGCCTTGTGGTCGCATTACTAAGGGACCTTGCCCTCGCAAGCCCTTCCGAAATAGTGATGCCGGAGTTGTATCCCAGTTGTATCTCCTCCCCTGTACATATTAGTATAGTGATGTCGTACACTGGTTCACCATTGTGATAAATTGACCTTATCGACGCACGCAAGTGATAAGTTAGGGTCAGGTTCATATATATGATCCTAAGTGGCAGATATGAAATTCATATGTTCTTATTCTTAAGGGTATAGGGTCGATGAATTATTTAGGATGGAGATTGAATTGTAATTTGGCGACCTATACCAATCTTTCGTGAATGAAACCAAATTAAATTGATTGATAAATTAGGC
This sequence comes from Codonopsis lanceolata, assembly GCA_013146195.2. Taxonomy (NCBI): domain Eukaryota; kingdom Viridiplantae; phylum Streptophyta; class Magnoliopsida; order Asterales; family Campanulaceae; genus Codonopsis; species Codonopsis lanceolata. The sequence continues at coordinate 7,747 of JABEVN020000803.1, read as the reverse complement.
AAAAGTGCATTAGAGTAGATACAAGTAAATCCACATTCCTAGATTTTCCTCCACCATAAGATCTTCATAACTGTGTTTGTTGCTTAAAACTGTTAATTAGATTACCTCCTTTTTAGTAGAGTAAATTAGATTAATAAACAAAAACCCCCTTAGTTTGTTACATGTTTACTTGCTCTAAATTCTTCTTGTCTCTGTGGTTCGACCTTTGCTTTCCGTACTCTATATTGCAATTGATTCGTACACTTGCGAGGATAAAAAATAAGACATCAGTCAGTGTTTGCCATGTTGATGTTTGAAGGTAGGTTGGTGTTTGGTCGATCAGAGATTTCTATTAAACCCTTGAGAAAAGTCTTGATTATTCGATTCACCATATTTCCCATACGTGTATCCAACTTGTGTTCCAGCAATTTTTGGAATGCTGGATCTAGAGGGTATTCGGGTGTTTCTGTGTCGGTATCCTTGGGAGTCTGTTCATCTTCGGCGGCCATTCTGCCCAAATTTGTATGTGTGGAACTGTTCTCTGTATTCAAACTCAAATTTCTACTGTATGGATTGTCCTTTGTTCTCAAACCCTAACCTGTATTGTATGAACTGCCTTCTGTATCTGAACTCAACTCTCTTATCAAAAGACCAGTATTGTCTCTTCTTTTTTCCAGGTTTGGGCTAGGTTTTTGAGGAAAAGGGTCGAAAAAATGGTATGGCTCAAAGGCTTGGCTTGAAAGCTACAGTGTGCATATTTATTAAATGGACATCTTTTGTTGTACTCCTTAAAGTTGGTCGGACAAGCATGACTTTGTTTTAACTTTCTTTATTAGGTCTTGGAACAGTGGATTTTTTCTCTAAAGTATAAGATCTTCGTATTCCACCGCCTTTCGACTTCCCAAGATCAGACAAATCCTGGGCGAAGGGCCTATACTCTTTCCGTGGATCCACCATCCGAATCGTTCTAATGAGATACCGTGAAATTTATTGATTAGTGCTAGTATATTTTTTAATCAAGAAAATAACTTTTGTCATTGGGATTGGTCATTAACTTTGAGGTATAAAAACCGACCGGTCAATGAAGTGTCCTAGAAGATATATATATGCAATCAATGTGGCTGATGCATGGGGTAGGCTGGCTTTGGTGTAGGGTAGCAGTTCTGAATATCTCTACGTGAGTGCACGTGTGTGAGTTAGCTAGGAAAGTTGGAAACTTTTTACAGTAATATAAAGCAGTCAAAATGTTTGTCTTTTTGTTTTTTGTGGATTTTCTGGTCTGATTAGTTTGCAATTCCCAAAGAGAGAGAGCGATTGCGCGAGACGGCCATTCCATTAATAAATAGAAAGAAACGAGGAAAACTATATGTTCCTATTAATTACATTTTTAACCTAACCCCCAAAATAAAATTGACAAAATAAAATAATATTTATCTGTAGGGATTATCACCAATAGATATATAAAATAAAAATTTTGGTTGCCAAAGCAAATAGTAATAATAATAGAGCATGTACATTGTATTATATTGACAAAGAAATTAATATTTTCAATATATATATATATATATATGTATGTATATGTGTGTGTGTAAAATAAAAAATCTAGACTATGTGTAAAAGAAAATGAGTATGTAAATAAATTTATCAACCCCAAAAATATTGAGTCTAGCCCTCTTTTGTTTTTTTTGGAAAAAAACATCCCCAACAAAGTTGCCACTGTGAGAACCCCATTTCGCAACCCCCTCGCATGAAAGGCGAGTTGGTTAAAAACATCAGAGCGCGTGGAATGCCATTGGCCTCGTCATGGACTCTAAAATGTTTGTGTACAGAGTCGCCACCTCTATTTTAAGGTTAAACAGAGAAAAACCGTATGTTACCAGAAAATATCTAGCTTCGAAGGCTAAGTTAAAAGTTGGGAAGATGTTAAGCACCAAACTCGCTCTTTTGGTCTCATCTTTGGGGTTTTAATAAAATAGCATGCATTTTGACCTATTTAGTTTAGAAAAAGTATTTATATGTATAAATAAATAAATAAATAAATAAATAAATAAATAAATAAATAATATATATATATATATATATATATTGAAAATAGCAGTGCTTTGCAATTAATGTCATTTGGGCATAGTAGCGGCTATTATGTATTTATATAATTTACATATATCTAAATATTAACAATACATATATTAGAAATTTTAACTATATAAAGTTAAACTAACATCTATTTACAAACATGCATAATTTACTTTATTTACATTTTTATTTATTATTTATTATACTAATATTTAACTAATTATTTATTATTATTTACATAGCATGTATAATATTAATATTCTACATTTTATTTATATTAACGGTAAAAGACTAGTAGGTAGGACCTACATCTTGAAGCGTGAATGTCTGAACATGGTATATACGCCTAGGCTTTAGCTCACTAGGCACTCGAAGTCTTTTAGGAGTGCTTTATTTGTCCTTACGAGAAAGGAAATCTTTCTTCTACTATGTCGTGTACGTATGTATATGTATGTGTATGTGTATGTATGTCTTTTGATCGGCTTATCGGGCAAGGACTGGATCTTTGGATGGCTCGTTTTGGCCCGAGGAGGCTTTTTTCTTCTTCGGTAAAGGAGGTTTTCGTGTGTGTGTGAATCTTGTGTGTTTCGAATGAGAGCCCAAAGCCTTTATTTATTCATGAAACTTAAGGCATTGCAGGTGAAAGCCCGGGAGAGGAGGCATAATCATATTTTAGAGAAGAGATGTCATGTGTGTGTGTGTGTGAATCTTGTGTGTTTTTAACTCATAGTGAGTCTAGTTACCTGCAATACTAACAGAGAGTAACGTTTGTCTGTCCAATCAATTTATAAATTATATGTTATTAATGTTATAAGATATCATATCGTTGGGTACGAAATTGGGGTGTGTATAACCATTTAGTGGATTAGTGGCCTAAAATAAAATAAAATAAAATAAAATAAAGTAATTGACCTAGACATAGTCCTAGTAAGACTAGGACCATGTGGCCGGATACTTATTCTCTATTTAAATATGGATTCCTTTTTGTGGTGACTTTACGGGTATCGAACACAAAAGGAATTTAGCGTTTGGTGAAACACTAAATTGGTAAAGAGAAATTTTAGGAATTAGTTATTCTTTTGACGAAGGGTTTCCTACTTTGATTCAACAATTGTCTAGCACATAATTGTTAAATTAATCATGTTCAATCTATTCGTATGATACCATAGAGAAGCCGTGTCCATGATTCATGAATCAAGTTTCTGATGGAATGCCCTGCTCTAAAACTGAAATGATGGAATAGCATTGCTTAACATAAAAATCAGATTGCACCTTAAGAAATCACACGACAACTATGTGACTAGTAACGGAACATATGGGGTTACCCGCACACCTCAGCCTAACCACATTAGGGTTTTATGCTATTTACGCATAAAATTACGCCCAAGAAGGCAAGACCAGATCAACGAATTGCGAAAAGATTGATTGTCTCATTTTCTTTTTCCGAGTTTAGTCTTGGTAAACTCAACTGATAACCCTAATTAGCTTCCTACAAATATTTTGCATAACACATAGTTGCATTGAATAGTCAATCGAATTAGAAGACATAGTAAGACCCAAGTTACATGAGTCAATATTAGACTTTGACTTAAATAAATAGAGTCGATCTTTCTATTTTAAGTAAACTTTGGTAAAGATGTGATCAAGTTCGAATAGAGCTCAATGTTGTAATTGCATAGTAAGGCCCAGGTATCTAGGGCTTTGACATAAACAAACAGAGATTATCCTGATTTTCTACTATGACAAAAATGATCAAGGAAGCTATGAACATGGCATCCTTGATGCAATGAAATGACTAGAAAAATTGCATTTGCAATCAACATTGAGCCATTCCTTTCGACTATATATACTTGAATCAACAATCTCCAAACATTCTTCTTTCGTCAACATCAATGCACGGTTGCCCATTTCTTTACACGCACGGCTGCAATCTCGGCCTACATTTTTAACGAAGACAAAATTGTTTCAACAAATTCAAACCAAAACAAAGAAAGTGGCTAATGTTGTCAACTTTTTACCTCCTTTTCCCAATTGCACCTAATCGTAATGATGCCCAATGCAAAGTTTGAACTGCTGTTCCTCCAAATATCATTCCAGCCCAAATACCCATGACTCCTTGGTGGAAAACCCATCCCATTAAAGTCCCAAGGGGAACTCCAACCAAGTAGTAGCAACCCAAGTTTATATACGCAACATATTGTTGCCATCCAGAACCAACAGCAACGCCTATTATCGATGATTGCACAACAATTTTCTTCGTATAAATAATCATTGAACAGTTCCGAAACTAAAAAATGAGGGATAAATGTAAGGAAATATTACCGGAAAGAATTGGCTGAACACTGTTGAGGAGAATGGTGAAGGCTAGAAGAACTGAGAGTGTGTTCACGGCGTCGAGGACAGGTCGGCTGTTTGTGAAAATTAGAGCCAACTCATTATGGAATAACATAATTAAGAGCCAGAAGAAGAGGCCAATTATCGATGAGTGCACAACGCAAACGATGGTAGCAAACTTGGCACCTTTACCATTACCAGCTCCTAACTCGTTTGCAACTCTTACTCTGCATCGTAAACTCGGTGTTAGCTTTCAAAAAAATGAACCAAAAACAATTGATGTAGTCAACTCCAAGTAATCGAGACTAAATATGAGTTGAGTTTCACAGGTAGGTTGCATAGAAGGAGTATTATTGTAAGACACAAAAACTGAACAATTAAGTCTAACCCATGTAGCTTATAGGAACGATTTCGATTCTTGTGGTGGTAGCCTTAAAAAAAAGTCATATTTCTAAATCAGAGATGTCCAATATCCGAGTCCGGTAAGACCAGAACACGAATAAGCGCTCTTCCTACCAAACTTAGAAAAAAACTACATTCTCGTAACTCAAACCCGATAGTATTAGTTAAACTAAAACAACCTATATTGACTATGAGACGCCCCAAACCGTTTATTAAGTAATACCAGGTTAAAGTCTGGGTCGATTTTAAAACTAATTAGTATGTGATCGTTAAGATTGATTATTCTCGATATGAGTTTAGTGTCACAAATAACTAATTGAATAGAAAATAAAACAAATAAATGGGTATTGAATTTACCCAATTCCAGCAAAGAAAGCAAATGGTATCATCAGCTCCCAGCTATTGATAGACATACTGCAAAAAAGACCAAAAAAAAAAGGACACAAACGTGAACAATCATATATTCATAGTTGTAGTATAGCATATAAAGTGATAGAGACGACTGAAAAGCAACCAAACGAGAAAGATTTGGACCAGTGGTAGTGACTTTATACCATATTGATAAAGCATCCACGGCTATTTCGGCATTCTCCAAATTTCCGGTCATCACTATCAATATTTTGTAATACCAATTCTCCAAGCTGTTTTTGACAAGAAAAAAAAAACATAGAATAAGATACTTGTATCTTGTTTAATTGTGTCGTGTCGTGTCGTGTCGTGTATATGATCGTGTGATTCTTTAAATTGAATCGAGCCAATAATAAATAAACTTTTATTGTTCAATCATATAACTCTCTGAATTTTCTAACAACCCCATTTTTCTATGAGAATTTCCTTTAATACGAATAATCACTCTAGAGAAGAAAAGGATGAATTTTTATTTTTCTTTATATTTTTTTAGGTATTGGATGAAGTTTTTAACAACTCGACGTTCTCTAATAGTAGTAAGATGAATCATGATGAATTATCATTTCAAAACAAAAAACAAAAAAAAATAACAATAGTAAGATGAATCATGATGATGTATCATTAAAAAAAAAACACACACACTTTTATAGTTTATTAGCAGTAAAATAACACTTTATATCTTAAATTTTAAAAATTAAACATCTTAAAATTAAATAGTAAATTATTTGATCTGAATGGTGAGAGTGTTATTTAACAAAATTTTAATATGTTGACTATAATATCTAAGTAGACATGCACAAGCAGTTTTGGAACCGCTGGTTTTTAGAGGGCAAAAGGAAGAATGGGATTCGAACCGTGAACCTTCATGGTTCGGTTATGAACCGTGAACCTTAAATCTAGTTCACGGTTCCAAAATAAATTTTTTCTTTTACTTTTTTTAAAAAACTATCTAAATAAAAACCATTCGGTCCCTCCATTCCGATCAATCTAGACCATCCAGTTGAATTTTGACTTTTTTTATTTTTATTTTATCGTTGGAATCGTGAAACCGTCGGATGATGGTTCACAGTTCACTTGGACGGTTCATAACCGTCGGTTCACTAAATACTAAATACTCGAACCTTTATTAAACCGGTGAACACCACTTATATGCAGACGGTTCCGGTTCGCCTTAAAAACATGTCTATATCTTAAGCACAAATGCATAATTATTTAACAAAATTCTAATATGATAACTATATCTAAACCATACTACAGATTCTGTCCCGGTGTTACACTGTGCCAAATGAGAGAGAGATCTAGAGAGAGAGAGAGAGAGTACCAGAGCATGACTCCGGAAGAAGCAGACAGCTTGACAAACTCCCAAAGTCCAGTAAAAGCCTCAATAGAAAACCCAGGCCAAGTAAGAGGACAACCACCACAAACAGTGTAACCAAACAAACACAAGACAATAACCCACCATGACAAATTCAAAGTGAGAGTAGTGGCAATCAATCCAAGCTGAAATTTGGACACAACCAACCAACTAACCACCACATGAACCACGAAAGCCACCAGAGAAACCCAAGCAATCACAGAATTCTTCAGCTGACTTTGAAGAAACCTCTGTAATGGAAATGAAAAGGCTAGGCAAAAGTGAAGTGGAATTAAATACATTGACACTACCCCTGACAGCTCCGCTACATCGTCCGGCTGTCCCAATAGCTTTAGAATTGGAGTAGCCAATAGGTAGATTGGGAGTAGAATTATACAACAGATGAATAGAACGATCCACGATCGTTGCAAGTATATTCCCAACATCCGGTAATTCTTTGCTCCGTATGCCTGTCCACATAGTGTTTCTAACGCGCTTGCCATGCCTAACTGGTTAAAAAGAAAATATAATTGTAAGACGCAATTAGTATTGAAGGCTAAGCTTATGAAAAAGATGTTGTCGTACAAAACCAATTACAGGTAAACTGCAGTTAGTCACCATTCATGAAACAGCTTAAGCTTTAGGCCAGGCTTCAACATACAGTATCAATTTAAATGGTGACTTACTGCAGCTTAACTACTGTAAACGCCTAAAGCTTAAGCTGTTTCTTTATAAAACTTTAATCAGATGCTTATCACAAAACACCTTGAACAGTATGGCTTCAAGCAGAGTTGTTTGGGTTGTAAGTTGTAACTAGCTAAAGAAATAAAAATTAAAGAAAAACAAGAAAAATTATACCAGAAGGCCCAAGTTGAAGCCAACGATGAGATTAGAAGCAATGGAAATAGCGAGATCGAGATCACCAAGGTGGCCGGCAAAGGCTTGGGTGATGATAAACATGGAGAAGGAAGATATACGGCTGAAGATGGCCGGACCCACTATCTGCCATAGCTTCTTTGATTCAATCCAAACCCTCTGTTTCAGACTGTCATCTTGATCATCTTCTTCGCATTTCAATCGGACAGTGTGGTAATCTAGTAAAGGTGTTGATGGTGTTGGCTCCTCCATAGAACCATTACTATTCATCTTGTTGATGGCCTCTCTCACCGATCTCTTGCCTAGCAAGCTCGGTGAGAA
>JABEVN020000802.1:0-28011 GCA_013146195.2 Codonopsis lanceolata | reverse complement strand
AAACTCCTAAAATAATCCACCCTTAGTCTCTCCCTCACCTTGAACAAAACTGCAACGGAGTGTGAACCTTTAATTGTCCCTAATTTATAAAGCCTTCGCCTATCCCAGATGACAACAATTACCCTGCTGCCCCCATTGCCCTCACCTTCAAACAAGCTGCGATGAAATGTGAACCTTTAATTGTCCCCAATTTATCTCGCCTATCCACATGGCAAGAATTACCCACTTCTCGGCGCTCGCATACTCCCAATCAGTAGTCAACGACTATTAGTCGGTTTGAAATCATTGTCCACATCTTAGTTTCTTGTAGGCAAATAACATAGGGCTTCCATCTCTAAGACAAACCCTTATGGTTCTCCTTTTATTTAAGTTATGAAAACCCCACACATTCCAACTAAGAATTTTCTGATCCATACTAATCTGATTTTCGTTTTCTACTCCCAACGCCTCCTGGTTCATTGACCCATCAAAATTCAAGAAGAAGCCTTGTTTTAATTCACGAATGGTCTTACCCCTTGGTTTCTTAGCGCTCGAAATCTTGCCCTTTCCAAATAGCCCTATTTTTTTCTCTATGTCCAGCGACATATCGATAATTCTTTCTTCTTTACTTATTCGACATATCCATTCTTTCTTACGTACATACCGAAAATAAACTCTTAGAGGTGTGCACACTATTGGAACCGTGATGAATGTGATTTGCGAACCAGAGAGAGCTCCTGACCTTGAATCTCAGAAATATCAGGACATAAAATACACATACGAATGATGTTCCAAATTCACTCGTGTGATGTGCCAAATTCTAGCCCAGCACAATTCTACCCTCTTGTTTGTGGCTTCATCGAGGCAGAAAACCACCTCGAATGATTTCTTGAAACGATTCCTGCATAGGTTAAGCGGAAGCCCTAAAGCCCCAATCCAAGCTTCACGAGGCCCCTTCCCCTCTCGGTGACAACACCCGCGGATCCCATTTATCTAAGCATAAGATTTCTTTGTTCATGACCCAATTCTTCACTCGTAAATCCGCTCTACTTCTTCCTTGGATGGAAATTCTCACATAATTTTTTCCGTTCATATCCACTACGCTATCAATCTTTGAAAACAAAACTGATGATTTGGAAATATCATAAGAAATGATGCTCGTCTAGACAATGGTATGCATAGGTTGTGGGAATAGATTCAGATGAAACTTTTACACCTGTAGCCCGTATTGAATCCTTTTGTATCTTACTTGCTGTAGCATGTCATTAAGGTATTTCCGTATGCTAAATGGCTGTAAAAAGTACTTTCTTAAATGAAAATTTAATAAAGAGGTATTTGTTGAACAACCTTAATGATTTGAGGACCCTTGTAAGCCTAAACATGACTATAAGTTGAAAAAGGCCCTCTACGCTTCAAAACAACCTCCTAGAGCTTGGTATGGTAGGTTGTTGGAGTTTCTTCTCCGAAGTTGTTTTAATAGTGGAGAAGTTGATCAAACACTTTTTATTCAAAGAACCAACTAAGATATCGTGATTGCCTTAATATACGTAGATGATATTGTTTTTGGCCCCATATTGATAATATGTTGAAATAATTTGTTAGGAGTATGACATCTACATTTGAAATGAGTATGAATGGTGAGTTGAGTTAAATTTTTGGGATACATATTAAACAATCTAGAGAAGGATTTTTTATTTCTCAACCCAAGTATGTTATGAATTTAATTAAACGATTTAATTTGCACCGCTTCTCACTTGAAAACCCCCATGGGTCTTAATAATGATGAGAGGGGTCTTTATAATTTTCGTCCTTGATTGCAGGTGCTGCCCTGCTTCCCTATAAAATAAAAAAAAATAAAAAAAAATAAAAAAAAAAAAAAATCTAGCCAAAAGTTATGTAGAGATGAAAGTAGTGAAAGTGTTGATCAAACAGAGTATAGAAGTATGATAAGAAGCCAATTATATCTTAGTGTTAGTCACCCATATATTATGTATCGTGTTTGTGTTTGTGTGTGTGCTAGATATCAAGCCAATCCCAAAGTTCTTTTTTTCTAAAAACAGAGGTGAGTTGATCTTTCCAAAAAAAAAAAAATTTTGAGTTCCCAAGTTGTAGAGATTTCAAAAAAGAAAAGAAAAAAAATGCTTAAATGGACACCTTTGAGGGAAAAAGTTGCCTTTGCTTAAGCTCATTACATGGATAAAAATCCACAATTGGCTTTGGCTTCTTCCATTGGTGCGGATCATGTGAAATAGGGTTGCCTTGCTGAAGAGTATAAGCTACCCACCGGTGAAATCCTCCTTGTATGCAAAAAAGAAAAAAAAGAAAAAAAAAAGCTTGAATGGACACCTTTGAGGGAAAAAGTTGCCTTTGCTTAAGGTCATCACATGGATAAAAAGGCTGCCTTGCTAAAGAGTATAAGCTACCCACCGATGAAATCCTTCTTGTATGCATAAATAAATAAAAAATATCTCGCAAAGCAGCATACTTGGGAACATAGGATCGCAATTCATTGAATTTGTGTACTGAATGTAGCAACCAATGGGATGACATTTACGGCAACATTGACATCATACGGTCCATATCACATGTCTGCGAATATTTTTACTTTTATACAATATATTTTTTGGGCATAAAAATAGGACATGCATTCTTGGTAAATTTGTGTGCTTTCTGAAGTTCAGTGATTATGTGCGCTTTCGTGTGAAATTCCTCTCTATTATTAAAAATAATTGATGTTTAATAAAAATGGGCTGATCTAGGTAATTTGTGTAGGAAATTTCTAAAAGAATTCACCTGATTGTAATTATATTTGGTAAGTGAAGCATGTGAACTAAGTTGGCTATCTTTGTGTGAATCCATTCCTTGCTTGGATTTGCTTTGTTTCCTACTTTATCTTTCCATATTTTTTGGGTTACCTTGTCCTACAAGGATTTTAGTTGTGTTTTTTTAACCATACTCGACCACCTCCTGTACTCATATAAATACCCCTCCTATCTTTCATATCATGTAACTTTCATAGCTTCCTAGTTTTCAAAAGTCTTTTGCGGTTTTTACTAAGATTGTGCCTTCTTGTGCCGCTAAGGAACATGGTGAAGCTTCTCATGGTTGTCCCTACGAAGAGAAAACCTTGCTCTTACCCGTTAATGTTCCTTTACCTACTTGTACTAGTTTTCTTACCCAAGTTCCTCGTAATCAGATTGATGCTCCCAATATGATCACATTGGATGGTCACATTCAACCTCCTCATCCCTGTCTAGGCTCCCAGATTTCTTGGTCCTAAACTTTTGTGCAAGAATAGCTTGCTTGTGTTGATTAAAGAACTTTTGGAGCTATTTGAGTATCTCAACTCACCCTTAACCCCATCTCCCCAACTCACTTTGTCTCATGATTTTTTCTAACCTTTACTTTCTCGTCAAAATCTAGGGGGTGAAAAATAAGGAGAAGGCTAAAATGTTGCTGCTTAGGGGATGCTGCGTGTAACTGTTAATGATAATGTTGTTGAGAATAGTTTGAATTGAAGGGGAGTTGATGATCTTGTTGATCCCGTTAATCCTAATGATTCGAGTAGTTTTAAATTTATAATGTCCGTGAGGATTTTACGACAAGTTTATCTTATGAGTGTTTTATGAGTTCTTTAATTAAGTTCACTTAAGGTTTAGGAAGTGCTTATATATGGTTGATTAAGGGGAAGTTATCCTAATAATAGTTAATAAAGGGGGAGTTTTTAATATTTAATTCTACACAAGTTTATATTATTTGACTATTTTGTTTTTGACTAGAAAGGCAAAAAGGGGGAGATTGTTGGGAATTCCAGTCCCAAGTTTATTTAAATGATTTATTATAATTTTTTTCCTTTCTTGCTATTTTAACTATTAATTATTACTTGTCTAGGCATTGATCTTTTATACGGAAAGTTAATATTTTTGTAGTATTGTGATTGTATGGAAAGACTTGCAAAAACCGTATCCTACTTTGTATGAGCCGGCCTCTTAGACTTTGGAAAGGATTTGTGTTGCCCTAGATTCTGTTGGTTTCATACACTAACTCCTAATAAGTTTTGGAAAGTTCTTTTCTTTGTGCCCAAGTTTTTTAGGTCCCTCTTGAAGCATATATAAAGAGGAGGGCGTCTCATAAGACGGCTAACGATTTCAAGAGAGAAATCGTGTTCAATGATGTCATCACCATGGTGATCGCATTCAGTGAGAATATGTATTGTGCTTCGAGTTTATTTTCATTCATTTTATGTTTACTAGATTGGAATAGTTTATATCTTTCTTGTTTTGTTTTCTCTCAGGTAGTGCATTTTCATTCTGATGGTAATGGTTGATTTCTTATCCACAGTTGCTTATAATTCTTATTTTATGATTCATTGGCAAGTTGAAAGAAGTAAATCTATTAGTCACTTAATTAAAATAATTTGTTTTTCATTTTTTGTTTAGAAGTTTCTCTATTTGATAATTGGGAAATAATTGAAGGCACGTAAACCTTGTAAACATAATGCAATTGGGTTGATGGTGGTCGCACTGACAGCAAGTAACTTGGACCGACACTCGTATGCTCCTGGCTTTGGCTTCCTGGTCTTGTCTTCCCTCCGGCTAATGCTTCAAGTCTCAATTAGAAGTCAAAGAAAAAATAATAGAGAAATAAATAGATTTTTACTCTTCCCCGGTGTAGCTGCAACTTGCGTGGGTCGCCTTGTCGTGGCGCGTGGCCCTTGGATAGGGGTGCGCGTACGTGCGGATGCGGGACATCCACTGCTCTCGTTCCACCTTCCCTTTTTTAGGGGAAGACGAAATCAAACGTGTGAGAGGAGTGTTGTCTAAGATAGCGCGTTGGAATGCGCCTTGGTTGACTTGAGTGGATTTTTTTATCCAATATGAGAACTTTGGGTTTCCCGCATCAAGTTATCCCTTTTTTAGGGGAAACCAGGATATGGGAATGCATCACCCTTGCATTCCGGATATGGGAATGCATCACCCTTTGATTCCCATTTTCCCTTTTTTAGGGGAAAACAGAAAAATGCAAAAAAGGATGTTGCGACGCCCCACTATGGATTTTATTAAAAATAGCCTTATGGCCCATTTCGGATCACTATGGGAGCTAGGAGAGGGAATCCACCCTCGAGAAAACCACAAAGGAATTTGTAGTATGTCTTGACTAATATTACAAAGAATCCTGCTTTGATATTACAAATTTGAATTGTATGTCAGGATGGCTATGAAGTTTGGTGTTATTGACAAGGTAATGATGTAAACAATTTTATTCATGTTTCTTTTAGTATTTTTCAAACTGCCCTGCCTTTGGCTAATGTAATTTCTCTGGGCAGTAGGTACTTTGGAGTGGTCAAGAGGACTATGAATTTCTCCTCCCTCCTGAGGAGTGGGTAGAGACTGAAGGAGATGGTTAACGTGTTGTTCATCTTGATATATGCATGTAATGTAAGTAAATCATCTTCTTCACACCCAATAGAAGTAGCACCTATGGCACTGTAGCATTAAGGTGGAATTATCAGATTCCAGGATTTGTGTACCTTACAAAGGGTACCCGGAACAAAACCCCATAATGGTGCACGATATACATCATTCGATAAGAAGACATTTTGTAAAAGATGCAAAAGGATAATCATTCTAAACCTAGTCTTTGTTTGAATGTCCGTGTTTTAGACATATCATGTATAATTACATGAGTATCCCAATTAATTTTGAAATGATCTCTGGAGAAAATTAGCAATCATGGCATACATGACCCTTGACGTGTCAATTGGGACCCATTACCCATTAACTCACCCGACACAACACACTAATTTCCCAATCAAACCCAATCCAATAAATTTCGTGGGTTAAGTTGGGTTAAAGCCGCTAACTTGATTAAACCTGAAAGAAAAAGTTCTCTCGCACTCTCTAACTCGTTCACTATCACTCGTATAGTTAATGAGTGGGCTTAAAGCTTGCAGATTTGAAGAACTCTCCATGAAACTTGTTGCTCGTGTACCTATAGACAGATTGTTCACCCTACCGAAAAACATGATTTTATTGCATGGTACTAGTCTATAGGTAAGAAATGAAGGTGTAATGTCTCTCTCAAACGCCCTAATATGCGTATTGGCTACTTTCCTAGCCTCTCCTACAATTTTGAAGTTGTTTGTGTTGAGTTTGATATACATTGTTGGAACTAAGCTTTTTCAATGAGTTAGTAACTTAATATGGTATTGTGAGTGCATGTAACCACACTTTTATGTTTGTGATTAATGGTGAGGCTTTTTGTTTGTCTCTTCACGTGTTGACAGGTTACACGTTAGGGATTATGTTGAGTTGGATATATATTGTAAGGACCCAACAATGTATATCAAACTTAGCATTCCCCTTAACATGTGACCCATCAACACGCGAAGAGAAACAAATATGACTTATTAGGCATCACAAACCAAACAGAGTGACAACATGCACTCACAATCTATTTGGGTATTTAATGCAAGCGGGATGACTCAAACTCACGATCTTGCCAAACCCTCTAATGCCTTGTTAAGCAATAAAGAATGAGAGAAGAATAGAGAGTATGATTTGGAAGCCATAACCCTAAAATGGTTAGAACATGGTATTTATATATAAACCATGATGTTACATTTAGCACCCTTATTCTCCAGCACTTACCATGTTAAGTTACTAACTCATCTAAAAGTTTTAGATAAGGGCTCAACAATGTATATTAAACTGAAATAGTTAAGTTACTAGTTACCATGTCAAGTTTCCAGCTCTGTTACCATGTTAAATTACCAGCTCTCTCTCTCTTTCCCACTCACTCTCACTCATGAATACTCAATCGGTTAACCAGAAGCTTGCTTACAAACCCACTAGGGGGCGTTTAGCTTAACAAGTAGGCCGAATGCTTCCAGATTTGAAGAACTCTCTCTCTCTCTCTCTCTCTGTCTCTTTCATTTTCAACCATTCTTACTCATGTATATTTAATGAGTTGGATGAAAGCTTACACACAAACATATCTAAGGGGCGCGTGTCTCAAGAAGTTGGCCAGAAGCTTGTAGATATGAAGAACTCTTCTCTCTCCACCACTCACTAATGTTTACTTAAGAGTTGGCCGGAATTGGTGCTTGTTTAAAGGAGTGGAAGCTTGGAGATCCGAAGAACTCTATCTCTCTCTCTCTATATATATATATGTATATATAAATATATATATATATATATTACTCAATGTCACTCATGGTCAATAATGTTTTACTCAATGAGTTGGCCAGAAGCTTGCATATGAACCTACCGCGGGCACGGGTCTCTTAAAGAGTTGGCCAAAAGCTTGTAGACGTGAAGAACTCATTCTCTATCACTCACTTTTACTTTACCTCATGTATACTTACTATGTTGTCCAGAAGCTTGCAAACCAACCTCGGAAGCGCATTTCTAAAAGAGTTTTCCTGAAGCATGCATATATGAAGCCCATTCTCTCTCTTTTTCTCCCTCTCGATACTGAAGTTTCCTCTTGGTTTTTTGGTGGTGGAGACGAAATGGATGAGGATGAGAAAGTTGTGACCGGTGATGATGTCATCGTCGATTTGAATGAAACAGTGTAGGATTTTTTACATGGGAGGATCATTGAAGGTAAGAAAACTTTAAGGTGCCGTTTGGTAGTCAGGATTAAGGCTAGATAGGATTAATAAGCCGAGTTGCATGATGTTTGGTACGCAATATGTAGTTGGGACTAATAACACGAGTTATCTGGATAAAGTCATTATCCCCTCACTATTAATATCAAGGGGAAGGGTGGTATTATTAGCACCCTCACTAAAAAAAAATTGGGATTAACATTTGTAATCTCAAAACTACCCCTGATATATAAGTGAGGATTAATAGCGAGGGCACTAATAGTACTGGGATTAATAATACTGCTTATCCTTGTCCGACTACCAAACAAGCCCTAAGTTTTCTTGTTGTGAGACATTACTTCTTTTTGCAACCTAAACTTATAATGTTAGTGTAAGGTGGTTTGCTCGAATCTCTTTATAGCTTCCTTACATTGAGCATGTACACATATACTTGGTTGTAGTTCCAGTTTTTAATATCTCTGGCTTGGAAAATTTGTCCTAGTTGACAAGGTAATGGTGAAAACAATTTTGTTCTTATGTTTCTTTTAGTATTTTTCAAACTGCCCTATCTTTGGCTAATGTTATTTCTCTGGGCGGTAGGTACTTTGGAGTGGTCAAGAGGACTATGAATTTCTCCTCCCTCCCAAGGAGTGGATAGAGACTGAAGTAGATGGTTAACGTTAAGGGTGGCAATCCTAACCCAAGACTTGAAAACCCACCCGACCCGACATGAGTTTTACCTAATCCAACCCAACCCATTAATATATGTGGGTAAATACGGGTACCCGTATTTACCTGATAAACTAACGGCTTAATCATGGATTTTTTTTGCCGTAACCCGATAAGCCCAATCCCATCTATTGCCAGTTTCCAACCCCTCTCGTCGTTATCGATCCCTCTCTCTCCTCGTCTCCGTCTTCCTCTTCTCTCTGTCTCTGTCTCCCTTTTCCTCTTCTCTCCGTCTCTGCCTCCCTCTCCTGCCTTCGTCTCCCTCTGGTCAGTTGGACCTTCTCAAAGTAACTATCACTAGCTCGCTCTCTTTTCCCGATCGCTTTCCCTAAATAATCTCTCTTCAACTGAGTTTCATCTTCGCTTGACATCTCGTTAAGGTTGGTAAAGCCTTGGAAATTTCATTTAAGTTTCACATCGATCAATTGCTCGATTGAATTGTATAATTGAATTTTTCACTGCTTTTGATTGAAAAATCTTTTGATTAATTTGATTTGCTTTTGCCTGCTAATTTTATTTACTATGAAACTGTCGATTATCCATTTGTTCTACAATATTTTCAAACCCTTTAGGTTGCGACGGTGCTTTGTTGCTTCTTAATTTGTATGTGGTATAGCTTTGCATGTCAGTCCTTTTGGGTCCTGTCACTGGAAGGCTGCTTCAAATCTTAAACAACCTTTGGCATTTTAATGGGGGTTATCTATATTCATTCTTGGAGATTAAACTACTTCTGCTGTGGTCATCTCACTTGTTGGTATCTTTATTGCCAATTTTGTGCTATCTTATTTCTTCTTTCAAGGAGCAGGAGATTCATTGAAGAGCTGTTTTTGATCGTTGTTTGGGTGATTCAACTAGCCCTTCAAATGTTTAAGGGTGGATCTCTTTAAAAAAGGGTTATAGTTGAGATGATGTAATAAATGGAGAATATGCAAGTCATCAAGAAAAGACAAGGTACGGGCGGTAACAATTGGTGATTTTATTTTCTGTAGCAATGACGTTGGTGTCAGACATAGAATGAAGAAAAGTGAAATGAAGCTAATTCAATACAACTAGGCTGCAGTTGTTGTGATGTGAATTGATGACAGAAATAGTAGAAATAAGGGTGAAGAAGAAACTTCAAGGAGGCGCTCATGGAATCAGACATTCAACTCCTGGTGGCCGAAACCACACGTTGCTCACAAACTCTACTTAAAACATTTTGGCAGTAGCTCATTATACATGCTCTGTTCACTTTAATGCGTAGCCGTTAGTTGTTAGTTGTTGGTTGTTGGTTGTTGCACTTGTAAGTGCAATGTAACATATGTTGATTAACTAATATATTACAACCATTATTGACATGTATCACTTGTTAATGTGTGAGAGGAATTGATGCCACAGATGTTGATGGTGGCAAATTGATTTGATCGCGAGTGTTATATTACTCCTTATAAATGTGTATTTGCTATGCAGGTGAATGTTTCTATCTCAGCAACAGAGAGTTGCTCCATTGAGGTTGTTCATTGTTTGGCAGCAGAAAGTGATGGACTTGGGCCACATGAACTCAATGATGGTGATGTTCTTGCAACTGTGATTGCAGCCGGCTTTAAAGGTAGTGTACTACTTTGGCTATTAATACCGTTTCAAATTTACATTTACTGTAATACATGTACGTTTTGCAACTGCTCATTGAAGACAGGACAAATTGTGTGGCCGAGAGAATTCTCTGTGTCAGCAGCATTATTTTTTTTGGCTTATCTGGTGGGCTTTTGGTTATTGATTTTCCCTTTCATATTGCCAAATCAGATAAGTCACACGTGGGTGACCTTGCACAAGCTAATTATCATCATGTCAGTCCAGAATACTGTATGGCGACCTTCGTCCTATAAATGTCCTTGCTTTATTCATGAATCTTATATTTGTTTTGGTATCCCATGGAAGTATTGCTTATGACTAATTTGTGTGCTTGCATGCAGCAACACATTTGGATGACCCCTAAAAATTCCAATAATTCATTGCCTTTTTTTGGCTTAGCATTTCAAGTATTTTGCCCTCAGACTTATGGCGGCCTCGCTCATCTTCTCACTATACTTTTTACTTGGGCCTTTGTGTATATATGCAGTCAATGGAAAATTGTCAAAAGCTATTCCCTTCATCCCTCATTCTTTTACAGTGATGGATTACATGTGGTCCAATTTCCCCACTGTAGTCTCCCTATTTCAACGTGATGAGATATGGAAATGATATTATGATAGAGATCACTCTTAGGATCAAGCTTGAACGAAGATGAGAGAAAAGTAGTGTCCTAAACTATTGACATCTAAATGTCGTAAATTGCAGCTTTCCTGCATCAGCTTTCCCTCCTGAACTTGTAGGAATTAGAAGATGTCTAGATGCTACAATGTTCAGAAACCTGAAGCCCTGTAGTTAGATCACTTGCACCTCTTATAGATAAATGCTTCTGTACTTCCATTAATAGTGATTGGGCTCTTTCTGGGAAAAATTGATATGTAAAAGACTGATCATTAATTTCATTCCTGATCTAACGACATAAGCTATCATTTTATATTTTGTGTAGGTGACTGCAATATACCTAGAAATGCAACTTTTATATTTTTCTTCTTTCCTGTCATGATTCATGAATCTGTTTTTATATTCCAAAATCCATTGCATGCAGGTGTAAAATCCCAGGTTGCAGCTGTTGCAGAGACACTTTCTTATATTGGAATATCATAGAATTGGTACACTGATCTTCTTCACTACTGTGTTCATTGACTACTTAAGGTGTAGATAACTTGAAAGGACCCGACCCGAACCTCAATACGAAATCCCAAGGTCGGCCTCTAAAAGGAGTTAAACAACTGACAAGTACCTGCTAAACATGTTGGCACAATTCAAGCAGTCGAGCTATGCAAGCTCTGACGAGGAAGTGAAGCCGTAACGGCTAGGCAGAACAAGAAATTTAAAACTGCGGAAGCAAAAATAATAACGACACGCCCGAGCTATCAAGCTCAAAGCTAAATACAACCAAAGAGATGGTAAATCTCTTGGTCCCAAAAATTCGAACCGCGTGACGCAACAATGCGCACGAGCAATAAACCATCGGCAACACAACGCCGGCGAAACCACAAGAACCCAACCTGATATACAAATATATATAATCCTCAATGGTACAAGCCGAGACAACAACAATGACTAACCAAAGGCCCCGAGGCTACTGCATGCCCGGAAGACAACTAAATGAATACTAAGAATTAAAATACACAAGCTCGACGAAACATGTCGGCTACAAAATACAACCAACAAATTACCCAAATGTTCTACCCTACTGTAAAGTCTATATGACTTTACATAAAGTCGACCTCACAAGAATAACGTACATAAAAGGAAGTAATGATGCTATAAATAATGGGACTCGCGAGGTATAACTCGGAAGAGTCGGCTGCGACAAGTGAACCATACGATCTAACTCGAACCACACGAACACGCGATCTCATCTTAGTCTACCGATCCATGCATACCATGATCTACTCGCCTCTTCGTGGCTAACGAACAACGCAACTAAACAAAGTACGGGGTGAGTCATAATGACCCAGTACGCTACTATAAATAACATATTATTATGCACGGTTATTAAATAATCATGACATAATGTTAAATAGTAATAATCCATGAACATGTATCACAATGGTTTCAATACTTCATAATTTCCCTTTCTATCATTTCGATTCCAAAACCTTCATGCCATATAATGATATTCAAGTAAATGCATAAACCATAATTAACCTATTTCTTTCCTTTCAAAAATCATTTATGCAACAAGATGATGATCATGAGCATACATATAAATCTCAACATAAATTAGAGTTTACTACTCTAATCTAAACAAACCCATTGAACGAAGGTACACTTCCTTGATTCTCTTCGTCGTGCTGCCCCGCAAATCACGTGCACAATCACATGTGCTCCCGATACCGGTTCCTTGGTATCGTCGGCCTTGAGACTACCTCTCAAGTGCCATAGCTTCCAAGGTCATGCTTTCCTACTATGAACAATGGACAGCTACTTCCCCACCATGTCGCAGTGGAGGCGCGTGGGACCCTTAGTCTTCGATACGACGACCCACCGCAATCACGAGTCCCATAACTCGTGAAGACGATGTGTCGTCCCATCATTGACTAACCACACTAAAACCCGATAAGGCCTCAATACCCGATGACCTCATCAAAACCAAACTCAACAAGGCTCCAATATCCGATCACCCTGTCATGTCAAGGTGTTAGTATTCCTACTTAAACAATATACCTTACACATACAGAAGGTAATTTAATATCACATACGAGCATGTAATTGCAAGTATAACACACATAGCAAGACTAATCATTTAGCCTGTTAACCATATACCATATCAAGTTCTTCATTTTTCTCAAGTATAACATTCACAAGTTCGGATCGAGTTCCCAATCGATCCAATCAAGTAGGGTTCACACTCTACTAGTATATGACCAACAAAAATATTCATGTCATAAATAAATACTCACATACACTGAGGTAATTCATCAATTTTCACCTCAAACCGTAAATTAAGACTAGTCATTTAGTCTAAGAACAATCCTTACTTATGGAGGTCTACCATAATCCCCAAAATAAACATGCCAAGGTCGTAATTACTTGACCTTACACCATAAGTCAAACTTTATATTTAGTTCAAAACAATTACTTGTTGACGTCTTTAAAGACCCTTAATTTAAACCCGTCAAGACTACTAAGTAGCCTTACGTTAAATTCCAAAACAAGACTATACCTCAAGTCTTACCCTTAATTTCATGTCGGACATCTATTAGTCCTTATCTCTCATAGTGTATACATCTAAACACTCATACCCATGCTCAAAGCGTAACATGACTATCATTAGTCGACGCCACAAGTGCCCACTAAGTACACTTAGTAACATCTCTACTGGCATGGTTCTCCATCCGTCGATTCACCGTCATGCCAAACATAAAGACTCTAAAGTAGTCTTCTAGTAATCCGTGCCCTATTATGCACACCCAAAATGACTCTCATAACTCAACTAAATAGTTTACTAGTTTAGTTAAGGTTCTCAAAAGCATTCATTCCCAAAGACTTATCAAGTTTAGGTGTCATTGATACACTTACAATATGACCCCCACTCAACCCAACCGAGACCAACCTGTCTCAAATCCCGTAGGATTCAAACACTTCTTACTCACGTGTTAACCAAATCTTTAATCGACTCCTTTGAGTCTAATTCAAACAATTTGTACTCAAGTCGCTCCCCAACCTCGCCTCACAATACCCTCTTAATATAATTGAGACGACATCCAATGTCTGACCGTCAAAACCCAACCAACTTAAGTGTGTTTATTAAAGGAATTAACTCATGGCTCGAGACTAATATCTAGTCTTAAATCACCGAGTGTCCAAGGGGTACACTCCCTACATTCCCAACGAACGGTTGTCTAACCACATTCTTAAATCTCTCACAATTAATTTGAGGTTGTAACTCGACCTTCAAACACAACCACACATATAATTCTTTTAATAAGGACTCTATCAATTCACATTCTACACATTTGACATAGAATGATTGTTAAACTACATTCTTAAGCCTTCTATAAACACCCAAAGTCATGATTCGACCCTCAATTAAGTCAACGCACTATCGTGTCCCGACCAAAGACCCAAACAAGTCTCCGTCCACAATTAATTACCCAAACTATATAAAACCCATTGACTAACAATAAATTCACACTAATGTCATTCAAGGAATTCAATTGGAGTCCTAAACCATCAATCATCACAAAGCACCCATTTGGTCTCACCCGACCAAAACTCGAGATCTTAAACATAAGTCCCGACGAACACGAAAAGTCGTAGGAATTTATCCTAGGGCTCAAAATAGCATCTTAAACATATATTGGACTCAATTGAGTCAAAATACAAATTACCAAAATTTAGGCAAGGCACAATTTCGATTTCAACTTCATCCGGTTTTAAACCCAATAATTAACAATTTCATATCCAATCCTTTCAATGAACCCAATAAACTCAAACAAATCCATCCCCACATGTTCACTAATCAAAACCCATCATAAGCATGTCATCTAGACATGTATTAACACAATAAATCAAGGGGAATACATCTCTAACATCCTAGCATCAACATGGGCTAGAGAGAGAAAGAAGGGGATTTAGTAACGTACCTTAATCGTGGCTCAAACAACAAAAGGAACGAAAACAAACCGGATGGAAAGAATCCATTCGTCGAGGGCTTCGAAATGGCGTATTCGGCTCGACGAACGGTTGGCCGGAACTCCGAATCGCCGAAAACCTCCATGAACACACCTCACTTCTCTCTCTATTCTCTAATGGTGGATGCACAAATGAGGAGAGGGAAGGGGAAAAATCTGATCATAAGGGGGTAAGGGGGACCAAAATGCCCTCAATTGGGTGGCCAAAGGGTGAAGGAGGGAGGTTAGTTGGGGGTAGGATGGACATTTCACAACAAAAATCAAGAAAAACTGCTGCAAACTCGTCTGCTACAGTACCGCTGCACGCCCAACTTGCGACGGCTCCAGCTTGAACACCGCTCGACGAAACGACGCGATTTTTTCTCCTGCCACTCTGTAAATGTCCTAAGTAAAAGCCTTAAAAATCTCAAACCAAACAAAAATTTTCTCGGGGGTTCCTCGATCAAAACAATTCAGCCACGTACCGAAATTGGTCCAGAATCGCTGTACAACGGATCTAAACTACGCAGACAACCCAACGATTGAAACAACAAACGAACAAGCATACATACTTATTTTAAAACATGTTAGAAGCCTAATGAAGTGTCTCAAACACGTACCCAATGTAAAACCAAAATTAAATGCGACCAAAGTATCAAAGGCGATACGTTAACGATACGCGAAATGCGAAATCAAACTTATGACGATGACTATACTTTGAACGTCGTGACCACATGTAAACTTTATAAACATGATTATAAGGATATAAAATTTATTCAAACAAGTACACGAAGACCTAGGATGTCTCAAATGCCGTAAACAATAATTAAGGAAGATAACACCCTACCGAGTCAAGTTCTCAACAATACTAAATCGCAATAGAGACTCTAACACGCTAACGGCGTAAATCGAACATCCCAAGGGTTTCGGCCTTACCTTAGCCTAGCCAGGTATAAGATGTCTTCCACGTTAAGGCTTATCATATTGGCCAGACGATCACGTAAAGTTCCGGGGCGTTACATAACTAGCTATTACATGTTTTGCACATCCAGTATTCATGTTGATTTTTATGTTAGATTTATATATGTTCAATTCATTACCCTAGTTTTATACTTCAGTGGCTAATCGGGCTACGTATCGATTAGCGTGACAACTGTGTATAGAACTTTGCCCAAGTATAGTTTTTAATAGGACTTCACAGGTTCAGCGGAAGACCTCTTCAAAGCTTCACCGGGAGACCTCGCTCTCCACACACATGCATCTTGTCTACACTCGGTAGATATCATGACGTGTCTAGTCAAGCATTCCATTATGAATCAATTTAAATTTATCCTTATCGCTTGAATTTAAATTGAGACATTCCCCCTGACACCTCAATCCGCCTTCCGAAAGCAGAAGACTTTTCTTTTCAAACCGAAAAATGAAAGCGAAAGGTGATCGTCACCTACTGTCTGTAACAACTCTCAGATCTGACACCCAAATTGCCCCACTTTTAGAAGATCTCAGAAATCATTCCCTGCTCTAGATATCTGTGAAGACGAATTTCTTGACTGATAGCCCCATGCATTTAATGCATTCATAATAGAGCTGTTGAAGCGTTCGTCTTCTCCAACGGATCTTTTGGCTGCACCTGCTATAAATGCTGCCATTAAAGACTGAAGAAACATTCAAGAAAAAGGAAATAGATCGAACACTTGAAGAATTGCTCTGAAACTCTACAACTCCAAGTCTTAATACTCAGTGCATTCAAGAGATCCTCAACAGATCTAGAAGTCCTCATCAACAACAAGAAGCCGAGCATCAACATTTATTTCTATACTTCTTGTTGTTAGTCATTCATTAACTATACTTCTGCACGAATTAAATATCTTGTTTATACAGATATTTAATTCCTTAGACCCCAAACACAAGTCAATATTTTGTACACGATCCATTAGGAATATTTTTTATAATAGATCTAGTGGAAAACATAGTGCACTATTTAAATCCAAGGTTGACTGCCTTGGTGGTGGACGTAGCACTCTTTATAGTGTGAACCATCCCAAAATTACTTGTGTTATTTCTTTACTGTTTGTCTCTGTTTGAACAGTTTATTACTTTAGTTATCATTATCCTTTAAACAGCAGAATTTAAGTAACCTGTCAAAGGTCTACCGGTAGTCCTTATCGGCAGACTTGAAACAGCTACTTTGAAAGTCTTCCGCTACTTCAATCTTTTCAATAGATTGTAAGTATCTTTCAAAGAACTTAAACAAAAGTTTTTAAGTGTACAATAAGCTATTCACCCCCCCCCTTCTACCTTATTATTGTGCCTGTTGGGACCCACAATTGGTATCAGAGCCTTACTCTTTGAAAACAAGTTTTTCCGAGATTAAACTCTTGACAGATACGATCAAATGGCACAAACACACTACATGCTGCCTACATCTAATGCTAACCACGTCCCAATATTGGACGAAGGTCATTTTGATGTATGGAAGGATAAAGTAATGCGATTTATGAGCTCTATTGGCAACAGATTATGGAAGTGCGTTACTACAGGTCAACATGTACCAATGAAGGTAAACCTTCTAGCCTCCATCGCTGGGAATCCTGCAGAAGTTCCCAAAGAAGAATCAGAATGGACAGAGGATGACAGAAAACTGGTAGAGCTTGACAGTAAAGCAATTAATATTATTACCAGCTCTCTAGGCACAAGCACATACCAGCAAGTGATTCGATGTACAACTGCAAAAGAGATGTGGGAAGCTCTTGTGGAATACTTGGAAGAAGACCAAGACACAAGTGATAACAGAAAAAACACATACATCCAGCAGTTTGATTCTTTCAAAAAGGATCCAAAGGAAACCTTGAGACAAGCATACGATCGCTTCAGTGAGGTAATAAATAGCTGCTTTTCTCTAGGTAAAACTTATGACAAAAAGGAAATGAACATGAGGTTTCTAGGCTCTCTAGGTAGCTTATGGCATGTTAAGACCACGGCTATGAAAGAATCCAAAAACTTAAACGAGATGACTCTCCGTAGTCTCTACACAATTTTAAAGGTTTATGAGCTAGAAGTAAATCAAGCTCTAGAGCAAGACAAACAGTTCAGAACTGTGTCTTTGCCAGCCATGGTCCAAGAAGAAACCACTGTTGAAAACAAACCTTCCAATTCCTCCTGTGAAAATGATTTCCTATCAGACGAACAATTTGCTATGTTTGTAAAACGTTTTCAAAAATTTGCAAAATATGGAAGGAAGAACACACACCAACAACCTTTTAGAAAGACTGGTGAAAGCTCATCTAAAGAAGAGCTTGTGTGTTACAATTGTAGAAAACCTGGTCATTTTGCCTCCAAATGTCCAAAGCCAAAATTTGAAGCATACCGAAAACCTACTTATAGAAAATTTCAAAAACAAAAGGGTATGTTGGCTGAAGACATAGAAGACAAACAGGTTGCTACATGGTTTGAGACTGATTCAGAAGAGGAGGAAGATGATTGTGAGCAAGCTAACATATGCTTAATAGCTCATGATTCAGGTCCTACCTATGACTCTGAAAATGAAGTCGAAGTTTCACCTAGTCCCTTGGATAAAAGTGAAATCAACAGTGACAGCTTCAGTAAGGAAGAACTTCTCAAGGATAATCAAGATATGCTTGAAGAATTTAATTCATTTAGAGTAGCCTATGTTAAACTTGCAAAGAACTGTGAGAAACTTATTGCTGAGAAATCTATGATGGCAGCTGAGATTCAAACTCTCAATAGCTGTTAACAAGAAAGTATCAAGCCGAAGGAAGAAAACAAATTCCTTTGTGAAAAAATTGAATGTCTATCTGAGCACCTTAAAGGACTTGACCTAGAGAAAATTACCTTGCAAAAGACAATTGACTCCTGGAACAGCTCCAAGGATGCCTTTGAAGAAATCCTTTCAAGCCAAAAATCTAGTAATGATAAAACTGGCATAGGATATTCAGATGTGCCCCTTACGACATTCTCTTCAGTCACAGAGTGTGACAGCCCGACCCGAACCCCAATGCGAGATCCCGAGTCGTGCCGTCCAAATAATCAATAACACAAGCATGCACAAGTAGAATTATAAAATTCATGTGGCGCAACATCGCATACGAATAACAACTCGGCTACACTTGGCCGGAAAAACAACTTAAAATAAACAAGTCATCGGCGACGTTACAGCCGGAACCCAACAACTACTCCTACAATTTTAACACATGCTTATAAAACCTCAACGGCCACAACATGCCGGA
Source organism: Codonopsis lanceolata (assembly GCA_013146195.2). Classification (NCBI taxonomy): domain Eukaryota; kingdom Viridiplantae; phylum Streptophyta; class Magnoliopsida; order Asterales; family Campanulaceae; genus Codonopsis; species Codonopsis lanceolata. Next base: position 9,235 of record JABEVN020000802.1, on the reverse strand, counting down.
GACAACAACAACAATAATAATTAAAAGAGCTTTAGCGGAAGAAACTGTAGCGAACCAATAACATATAAACAGGCTCGACAAATAAGTCGGCATACAAAAGATTACAAGTGTCAAATCATTAAGTTTACCACAATAACAAAAACCCCAAGTCAAGTCTATTTGACTTGCTTCCCAACGTCCTTGCCAAAATAAAAGACTAATTATCAAAAGTCCAAAAAGAGCAACCTTGAGCTCACAACGACCAAACGTGATATAGCGAGTCTATCGGGGACCGTCTCCTCGGCTCGGATCTAAGGAAACAAAACAAACAAATAGGGTAAGTCGAAAGACTTAGTAAGTTACTAAAAATGCATGTCTATGTTATAGCATGACATTTATCTCAATTATGGTACATGATCATCATATAGCACTTAACACATTATTCACGTAAGTGCGTAAAATAAATCATACAAGTAGGATATGATATAGTCACGGCCGCTTCGTAGCTCCTGCAATAAACTTTATTATACTGGATCGTGCCACATCGATGCTCGGTGATTACATCGACTTTTATCGAGAACCTACTCGATCTAGATAGCAAGCCAATACATCACGTATTGATACGGCAAAGGGGCTACTTCCCCATTGCGGCCAACAATGGAGGTGTGTGTGAGGTCCCAGGTGCGGCGATCCATAGCGAGCACGAATCCCAAAATTCATGAAGGTGATGCATCGTCCCACCCTGACTTAATAAACAAACCAAATAATGCCAGCTGGACTCAATGTGATGCACAAGTAGATATTTACTTGAATTAAACCAATTAAGGATCGAATTCGACAAGAGCGAACTCGACCAACCAAGTAGGGTATTAATCTCTACCATAAAAACATGTCAAGGCAATTAATTGCTCAAAACCAATCTTTCATGACAACTTGTTGTAAACAACTAAACCAAGCTCATATTTGAGTAAACCAAATCAAACGGTGTCCAAACTTCGTAGGGATTGAAATTAGAGTTCAACATGTTCAAATCATCCCTAGAGTCGACTCCGTTGAGTCTTTTCTCTAAATTCCCAATTTTTGAGAAATTGAAGTTATGTGCTTCATAACCCAACCTAGGTCATTTCTAAGTTCAACAAGGTTGTAAATTCACCAAGGCATTGCAATGTGATTCATATACATCATAGAGTTCAACTTTGAGGATGGAACACATAACAACTTAACAACATACAATGTAGGCTCAAATTAGGGCATTCACATATTGCACTTATTCAAGCAACATATATAATACATGTTTCTAACATGTTCAAAACCTTAAATAGACAAGATGAAAGAGTATTACAAACTTCCATAGGCAAGAAATCATCCTATACATGCTCCTAGCAAGTTCATACTTTCAAAATACAAGTAGAAGGCATAGGAAGCAATTATGTGTCCTCATTGACCTCATACATCAAAAGCTTTGTTTCCTTAGGGTCAATGAGAACTAAAGAGAAGAAGAAGAAGAAGAGTAACTTACTTGTGTTCTACACCAAAGAAAGCAAATGAGAAAACCGTTCGGTTGAAAATGATCTATTCTTCAAGCTCTATACTTTTGATGAACGTGGCTTGAGCAATGGAAGAAGGGATGAGGGAAGACCAAGAGGAAATCTTCAAGAAGCCATGGAAGAACTCTCAAGAACTCTCTCTCACGTTTTTGGAAAAGCTTTCAGCAAATGAGGAGTCTAATGGCTGATTTGTGGCTTATAAGAAGTCAAATATTGAGTGGGACAAGTGTCAAGACCTTGTGGTCTCATAGAATCATATTTTTGTGGCTTAATTGGTCACTAATTCACTCTTAATCCACTCTAAAAACATGTTACTAATGTTAGGACATAATCAAGAAGGGTTAGGGAGGTTTAGGAAAGGTTTAGATAGGGGGTTTGGGTGTAAAAGTCGTTCAACAGCAAAACAGGGGAAAAATCTCGTAAGTGTGTATCTGATGTTGAGGCGGGCGCCTCAACACTCTCCAGGCGGGCGCCTCATCTTCTGAGCCCATCTCCAGATTTTGTTCATTTTGTAATTTCTCCCAGAACTTGAGGCGGGCGCCTCACAAGATGCCAGGCGGGCGCCTGGGCTTCTGGACCTTCTTTATGTCCTCTAAACTTGGTCTAAACATGTCCTAAATGGTCCCAACTTATGGGCAACCATTCTAAGGTCTAACCCAACCCAAAACAAGTCGGAAACGCACCCGAACAACAACCGGAACAAGGTAGAACAAGGCTCGAATCATGCGACGAATGGTTAACGAATCAGACTCCAATCAAACACCAATCAAACACCAATCGAACTAGGATAACTTGGTCATGGAAAAGGCTTGTTTCAACATGGTTATGACCTGAATACAAAGCCGAGAACTCAACGAACACTTCGCATGACGAAATAGAAGCAAAACGAGCAACGAGGGGAAAATCGCTAAGGCCAAAACAACGCAATCGAACCGGCGATTCAACAAACAAGCATACAAGATTCTAAACATGTTAAGGGCTTCATGAATGACTTATGAATGTTTCTAAAACATTTATAAACTAATTAAACATGCTCACAATTAGCAAGAAAACATGAAGACAAGCATACAATGCACATGTAAGAATACGGGGTGTTACACTCTCCCCTCCTTTAGGAATTTAGTCCCTAAATTCTTACCAAGTTCATCAAACAAATGTGGATGCTTCTCGCACATCTCCGCTTCTGTTTCCCAAGTCGCTTCTTCAATGTTGTGGTTTCTCCAAAGAATTTTAACTAAGGGAATTCTTTTGGTTCGTATCACTTGCTCTTTGGTATCCAAAATCTTCACGGACTTTTCAACGTAAGACATATCCGGCTCAAATGTTATCTCCTCATATTCAAGTACATGGGACTCATCTTTCAAATACTTTCGCAACATGGAAACATGGAAGACGTTAGGAGTCTCCGAAAGTGAAGGTGGCAATGCAATTCGATACGCTAAGGACTCAACTCTCTCAAGAACCTCGAATAGGCCAATGTACCTCGGTGTAAGCTTCCCTTTCTTGCCGAATCTCTTCGTACCTCTCCTCGGTGTTACCTTCAAGAACACATAGTCTCCCACTTGGAACTCAAGATCTCGTCTTCGATTGTCCGCGTAACTCTTTTGTCGACTTTGAGCGGTGCACAATCGATCTCTAATCAACTTCACGCTCTCAACCGACTGTTGCACTAACTCGGAACCCCAAAGTTTCGCCTCTCCAACTTCATCCCAACAAATTGGTGATCTACACTTATGCCCATACAATGCTTCATATGGCGCCATCTTGATACTCGATTGATAGCTGTTATTATACGCAAACTCGGCTAAAGGTAAGTGAGAATCCAGCGGCTTCCTTGAAATCCACGGCACAAGCTCTCGCAAAGCATATCCTCCAAAATCGAATCAACCGTTCGGACCGACCATCCGCTTGTGGATGAAAAGTCATCTTGAATTCAAATCCGTTCCCAAAGCCTCCTGCAACGACCTCCAAAATCTAGATGTGAACCTCGGATCTCTATCGGACACAATGCTCACAGGTACGCCATGAAGTCTCACAATCTCCTGAACGTACGAGGCTGCCAACTGAGTCAATGAATAAGTGATAGCTATCGGAATAAAGTGTGCGGAACTTAGTCAATCATCAACTATAACCCAATGCATTAAATCCTCTCGCGCTTGTAACCCTGTCACAAAATCCATAGTAATGAACTCCCATTTCCATTCAGGAATCTCAAGTGGTTGTAGAAATCTCGCAGGCCTCTGAAAACCCATTTGGTCCCATTTCCATCTTTATCTCTTTCTACAACAACAAATCTAGGCATCTGGTATTCCAAACACAACAATTTCGATCTAGTTGGATACTCAGATGCAGATTATGCAGCCTGCAAATTGAGCAGAAGAAGCACCAATGGGACTTGTCAATTCCTTGGGAATAGACTTGTCTCAAGGTCTTGCAAGAAACAAGGATCAGTTGCAAACTCAACCACGTATTTAATACATTGTTAGCAAATTTGTTGCTCTCAACTCCTATGGATGAAGCAACAACTAGTGCACTACAACATCAAGACTACAAATTGTCCAATTATATGTGACAACACCTCAACCATTTCAGTCTCCAAAAATCCAGTGATGCACTCCAAGGCAAAGCACATTGATATTCGTTATCACTTCCTCAAAGATCATGTGGAGAAAGGTAACATCAGTCTGGAATATGTTCCAACTGAGCATCAATTGGCTGACATTCTCACAAAGCCATTGGATGCCACCAGGTTTGCTTATTTAAGGAGAAATCTTGGAATGATTGATCCTACTGCTTAATTTAAAAGTTTTATTACTTTTCTTTTATACCGGTAGACTTAGTTTTAGGCTGACCGGAGGACGTAACCTTCCCTTGAACGGAAGACTTAAAGGTTAGTTTCTTTACTTAGTCTATTTTTACTAAAGAGGTTTCTAAAGCAATAAAGGGGGTCAAGGATAAAATTTGGTACTTAGAAAATATCCTAAGTTCCCGCTTTTGCGCTAAAATTTTCTCGCCTTTAAATAGACCTTGAACCGCCTTTTGCAAAACTTTACGGAACCCCTTTGATAAAATATTTCTCTCTATATTCAAACTCTCCCAATCTGTAACTGCTTTCTGTATTCCCAAATCTTCTTGTTTCTTCTTCTCATCAAACATCAATGGTATGTACTTCTTTACTCTTCTACTTGAAACTTATCGTTTACTATTTCGCATTTCATTTCATAACCTAAATTGTTTTGGAATTCAAACGGTCACTTTCGAGTTTCTAACAGTTTCCGCCATTGTTGTTTTTAAAAACCTAGAAACTAACAGTCGTTTATATGCTTTCAATGTTTACTCTCTTGAAAAACTTCTGTTATAGATTTCTCTAGTTTGGATACTCTAAACATTCTAGGGTTTCAAGTTTTCATTTCAAAAAATTTCAATAATCTAAAAAAACCTTGAAATTTCTGCTTGTTTAGTTCTTGAGGTAAAAAACCCTAATTTTTGACTACATTTCTTTCAGGCAAAAACTTCAAAATCCAAGCGTGACAGCAGGAAAGTGTTAGACCCCGAGAAAGACATTCCACAAAGCTTGGATGTCAATCTTCCGGTATATCCCACTTTTCCCGCCTCTCATGACATCATCGTGGCTCTGGACCCAAAACTCTACATTCCCGGAATGTGCATCGACCTTCAATCAGTCTGCACAATAGCCGCCGGAGTCAAGGCATGCGAGGATATGAATGCCTCTGGTACGAGTGCATATGCAAACATAGTCTCTTCTCAACGCCTTGCTTTTGCCACCACTATCAGCCCATTCGTGAGGTTGATCAATGCCTTGCTTAGGGAAAATGAGGAAGTCAACTCTTCCTTGAAAGAAGATGAGCTGATAGTGGTGGCAAAGGAGAAATAGCTAACCGCTTCGTTCTTCAGTAAATACACTGAGTATGAGAACAAGCGAAGGCTGCAGAAAGGTCTTCCGCCGGTCACCCTTGACAAGGTTGCTAAGCCACTACCGATCATAGTGACTCGCTTCAACATGGAAGCTTATGAAGCGACTAGCAAGACCTTCAAGAAAGCCTCTTCAAAATTTGATGAACAAGTTGCCTCCACCATGCATCAACAGACCAAAGATCTGGCTGACGAGGCAGAGCAGCTGCTGCGGGCCAGACAGAAAGGCAAAGGCAAGAAGACAAGGCCGGAAGAAGTCATGCCATCTGAAGAGGAGCAGGCCAGGTGGATTCGAAAGGAGATGAAGGAAGGCCAAAAAGACAAGAGTCCAGCCAACCCAATACCATCACCTTCACTAGCCCAGCCATCCTCTCAAACTCATCCAACCTCTTCTTCCCAGCCCTCTACTCAAGCCAAACGACCACCTTCACCCTCTCCTACACCTACTCCTAAACCAAAACGCCGAAGGCTACAAAACGTTTGAGGACCAGCCAGCCAGACATTCTGCCTCTACCACTGCAATGAGTCTCCCATTCACCGCTAAGAAAGAAAGGAGGTCCGCCGGTATCAAGCCAACTCTGCCACAAACCAACTACCGACGCCCAACTAACTACCGACTCCCAACCATCAACCAACAGCCAACCATCTACCACCACACCTAGCCAACCTATTCCCCCTGAGTCATCTACTCAGAGGAATTCACCACCTCCGGAGGAGTCTATCCCTCAGGAGGAGCCTCATACACAGGAGGAGCCTACCCGAACCTCCACTTCTCCCCCTCCGTCACCATTCAACTACTCTCCTGACCCATCAACACCTACCTCACCTCACCATACCCAAACCACCTCTTCAACACCAACAAAACCATCCAAACCAATAGACTCTGCTGCTGCCAAGTTCCTCTTTGAACTTTCTTCGGTGGCTGGCGAGCTCGCCTCTGACCAACAACGGCCAAATTTCAACCTACCCTACGCAAAACCCAAAGTCTTTTTCTATCCCGCCTCCCATCTTCTACGGCTCTCCACCGACCCCTTACCCGAATCTTCAATTGTCGCTGAAAATTCTCGACACCGACATCGAGATCGACCTCCTCCCTCCACCTCAAACCATCTCCTCCTCTATCGACACCATACCGACCAAGACTCTTCCTCTACCGACTCCATCACTCCTCCTCTCCAGCGACTTCCAGGCCGGTGTGTCTCCGGCCACTACCTCTGCCGGTACCGCTCCTATTCACGTTGGCGGGCAACTTCTTCTCGGCCGGCCAATGCTGAAATTTTGTCAAGAGATGGACGCCATCTATGAACGACTAGGTGCGCTCACTAGCATTACTACCGCTACCGTTGAGATCGCCACTGCTGCGTCCAAGGCCAACGACCGAACTGCTGCCCTTCTGCGACAATTTCAAGATGATGTCTGGACTCGTTTTGGAGTCTTTGTGACGACCCGACCCGGATTTCAATAATCGAATCCCAAGGTCGTGCCGCCAAGAAACAATTAACAAAAAACACAAGAAATAATGGGTAGGGCCATAACGGCGATACAGGCAACTTAAAACACATGCGGAAGCAAATGAAATAAAACAAGGGCGCCCGAGCTAACAAGCTCAAACTAAAACAACCAAAGAGATGATTAATCTCCGGTCCAAAAATTCGACTCGTGCGCAACATTGGGCACGTAGAACAAACTCCCACTGTTATGCAATTCAATAATAAGCATAGAATAAACCAAGTCATCGGTGAAACTACGGTAGAACCCAACATTAAACTAAGTCTAAGACTCTAGTCTAACAACTCGGCGGCTAAAACATGCCGGAGAACAAACATCATATTAAACTAGCAATTTAACATGCTAAACATAACACCAATTAACCCGCACGCGACTAAAACCGATTCGGTGCCAACAAAATAAGTACTAACAGGTTATATGTACTAATAACGACTTTAAAATATATGAAAGTTTAACTACTAACATATAACAAGCACAACCACCACCGGTTGGCTATCAAAAGAATAGGCTAACCACATCATTACAACATTACAAATACATCAAGGTTTGCTACCCAAATCATGAAGTTTACATAACTTCATCTTCCCAACGACCTCACCAAAAAAAAACAAAGCCAACAACTAAGTAGAAACCTTTCCAAAGAATTCCTTGCCAAGCGTAACCTTCGGATCTACTTGGATCCGCTCGGCGACTAATTGGATCTAGGGAATCACAACCAACAAATAAAAGTAAGTCATTAATGACTTAGTAAGTTACTAACCGTAACTTCCTATCATGGCATAATACTCAATCATAATTCACATCATGCTATCGTCATGAAATAACCTTATATAAAAATCATGTTATGGCATCCATGCTCAACAACATAAATAAAACATGTTATCATTGTAGTATAACATTTCATTAAAATCCCATGTCAAGGCATTTATATGCTTAACGATCATAATTCTTGTTATTGATATAACATAGCCTTCAGATGATTTACATGTCAAGGCATATAAACTTAACAACAAAATTCACTTTTAACATAATGCCATATCCGAATAATATTCATGATAAAGCATATTAACATAACAACGGTAACATGTTATTGTTATAACATAGCCTTCCCATAATATTCATGTCAAGGCATATAAACTTAACAATAATGATCTATACCTTTGGCATAAAACCACATTCCAATAATACTCATGTGATAGCATACATGCTTAACAACATCAATCCATATGTTATCTATTAAGTATAACATGTAAGAAACCAAAACAAACATCATATCATATCCAATTCACCAAGCACGTTATTCACTTAAGCACTTGTGAAACAATTCATGTATAAGGGATATGATACCATTACTAAATTCCTCCGCGTGTCGCTCTGCAAAAACACGTGCAAAACCTTTATATTGCCCTCGATATCCCTCTCGTAGATATCGGCGTCCCAAGACGATCTCGCTCGAGTTCCATAGTTATCAAAGTCATGTGTATTACTACAACTAAGATAAACTACTTCCCCCCGTGGCCATCGATGGAGGGTGTGTGCAAACCCGGCACGGCGATCCATCGCGATCACGAATCTCACAATTCGTGAAGGCGATGTATCGTCCACAAAACTCAACCAAACCGACTCAATTTGGACTCAAACCCAAGCACAAGTAATATATACTCATATGCTCAAAACAAGTAGGTAAACACTCTACTATCAAACTAGTCATGCAATTCATCCACAACTAGCATAAACATCACAAGAGAATCATATAAGTTCTCATAATCAAGTGTGCTTCACACTTCAAAACTTCTTGGAGCTCGACCTCCATGAATTCTACCCAAAATTCCGTAGGACTTAAAATTATAGTTCCTAGGATTCATACTAACCCAAAGGTTAACTCCGTTGAGTTCAATCTAAGTTTTCGAAAATTCAAGGATGAAGCTTAGGCTTCATCAACCCCTATGTTCATAACTATCGCCCAAAACCACAATCCCAATGTTCAATATACTCATATAAACAAACTAATTAACAATGCAACTTAGAATAATTTAGCCATCTTGTGCATAATATCATCCAAGTCATCATACCAATCATAACGTTCAATTCATGATTTAAAATTCACCACATGGTTCAATATATGTTCATAAGCTTGTAAAACATATTAATCAAGCTAACATCATTAGATTGCAAGCTAAAACAAATTAGGGCAAATCACCCTCCAAGCATCTCAACCAAACCAATTTCAATACTCATGGCTAATCAACACAACTAAGTTCAATAAA